>JAHWFP010245906.1:0-12714 GCA_023313725.1 Lithobius niger | reverse complement strand
CCCCCCCCCCCCCCCCAGGCAGGGGTAACTTTTAGTAAATGGGCACGGTAAGTTTTAGTGGACATTTTTGGTGGGGACTTTTTAAAAATTATTTTGCTATGTTTTTAAACTTTTCTGCTGAGCACAGGAAGGGGGAAGGGGAGGCCTTGCCCCTTGCCCTTTTCGCGAAATACCTTTTTTGTAAAAAAAAAAAAAAAAATCCCTTTTTATGTCAGCATTTGCCGGTGCGGGCAATGCGTACGAAAGGGCCTAAGGTCTAAAAATAGCGTAAAAAGGATAAAAAAAAGGCCTGAAAAAGGCAAAACGGCTAAAGAAGGCCCTCTTTTTGTCCTCTTCAAGCTTTTTTTTAATCCTTAGGCCATTTTTTAGGCACTGCCCGAACCGATAAATATCGACACATAAAGGACATTTTTTTTGTGTCCAGTGGCATGCAGCAAAAAAAAAAAAAAAAACCTTTTTGAAAAAAGCACCCAAAGGGCACTTTTCGAAAAAAAGCAAACCCTCCACCTGTCGTGCATGCCACTGGCAAGCAGCACTGAACTAGGTAGCAAGGTGATTGGCACATCCGTATCACAAACAGTTCCTAGTTTTCACATAAATCGAACCGCGAGCATAGGAAGTACGCCTTAGACTAATAGAATTATTCTGACTGACGGCTTTTCCCTAAAACTTGATAGGAAAACATCGATAAAACAACGGATGGGTCCAGATGGGATTGGACGTTTACAACGCGAAAACACGAGGAAGTGTGGCGATGGACTAAAGAATGGTTTCGGGGGTGGAGAGGGATTGGGGGAAGGTTTGTGAGAGAATGCACCAGCGAGCGAGGAGTGATTGATGACGATAGGCCGTTACGGAGGGAAGGGAGTGAACAGCTCTTTCTATCTACTTTCTGACCTTTCACATTTTGGTTCCGGCAACAAGATTTTTCAGTATAGGTCTTAATATCGTGCGCATTACAAAACATAGCGCAGGACTCGTAACAGGTTTTAGGGAGGGAAAAAAGTGACAAAAATGAGGAATTTTAAACGTAAAAAATTAATGATTGGTCGATATTGACGGCCTATTTCCGGTCGCAGTGGCGCTCCCAGATATATTGTTTGAGAGGGGGAGAGGGAGTTAAAAGGGCAAAGAAGTGCAAAATTACAATTCAGCAAGCGGGGACAGCGAATAACGAGTCGCAACTGGTCTTCTGTACACTTCCGCCACTTTCGGGCCACTCTGCATCGTACTTCCGGTTTTTTTTTTCTTTTAACTAATTTTGGACGTTGAATGTAATGGTGAAAACAGGTGGTCTGATACCATTCTGTACATGTTGGCCTCACTTGTCGGCCACTATTGGCCATTTTTGGGCCACTTCCGCTTCATACTTCCCATTTTTTTCTTCATTCTTTCATTTTCTAATTTTTGGATGCTGTATCTAATGGTGAAAACTGTTTCTCTATCTGGTACCATTCCGAAGGCGATGGGGTCACCTTTCGGCCACTTCCGGCCTGTTTCGGTCCACTTCCGCTTGATACTTCCGGTTTTTTTTTTTATTCCTGTTAACTAATTTTTGGACACTGAATCTAATGGTAAAAACAGTTTGTCTCTATCTGGTACCGTTCCAAAGGTGAGGAGCTCACTTGTCGGCCACTTCCGGCCTGTTTTGGTCCACTACCGCTTGAAACTTCTGGTTTTTTTTTTTTTATTCCTGTTAAATAATTTTTGGACGCTTTTCTAATGGTGAAAACAGTTTTCTGTCTATCTGATACCATTTTGGAATTGAAAACGTCTTTGCTACTAGAATGGCGTGGAAGAATTCAGCTAAAGGGGGTAGGGGGTTGATTAAAGCATCTCATCTTCAATAAACTTAGTGGCTTTGAAATGTTAAAACGGCACAATTGCAGTAAATGTCGTATTTTTTTAATTCAATTTTACTCTTAACGTGGGTCTTGGAGGGAGCGGATGCACCACTATCGGAACGTAATCGGCCATAATGTACACATAAACAAAAATTAGTTTGCGTCACAATAACCAAATGCAAATAAAAACCGGTACAGTGGACGACCGTCACTTTATGGTCTACTCCATTTCATAACCTAATATAACCTAAAAATTTTGGTGAATTTAGCGATGGTAGACTGCATGCTACAGTAATAACGTCATGGTAGACCGCACACTACAGTAGTACCTGAACGTAGAACACATACTACAGTAGTAAAGTAACGATAGACTGCATACTAGAGTAGT
Organism: Lithobius niger; assembly: GCA_023313725.1. Lineage (NCBI taxonomy): Eukaryota > Metazoa > Arthropoda > Chilopoda > Lithobiomorpha > Lithobiidae > Lithobius > Lithobius niger. The sequence continues at coordinate 10,482 of JAHWFP010245906.1, read as the reverse complement.
AACGTGACGGTAGACCGCATACTATAGTAAATGTAATGGTAGACCACATACTACAATAGTAACTTGACGGTAGACCACATACTACAGTAGTAACGTGACGGTACACCACATACTGTAGTAGTAATGTGACGATAGACTGCATACTAGAGTGGTAACGTGACGCAGATCGCATACTAGAGTAGTAAATGTAATGGTAGACTGCATACTGCACTAGTAACTTGACGGTAAACCACATACTACAGTAGTAACGTGACGGTGCACCGCATACTAAAGTAGTAACATGACGGTGGACTGCATACTACAGTAGTGACATGACGGTAGAGACTATATACTATAGTAGTAACGTGACGTAGACTGCGTACTACAGTAGTAACGTGACGGTAGACCATATGCTATACAGTAGTAACGTAACGGAGACTGCAAACTATAGTTGTAACGTGATGGTAGACTGCATACTACACTAGTAATGTGACGCTAGACCGCACACTACAATAGTAATGTGACGATAAATCACATACTGCAGTAGTAACGTGACGGTGACCGCATACTATAGTAGTAACGTGATGGTCGACCACATACGGCAGTAGTAACGTGACGGTCAACCTCTTACTGCAGTAGTAACGCGGCGGTCGACCGCCTATTACAATAGTAACATGGCGGTAGACTGCATACTACAGTAGTAATGTGGCGGTAGACCGCATCCTACAGTAGTAACATGATGGTAGACCAAATACTACAGTAGTAACGGACGGTAGACTGCATGCTGTAGTAGTAAACAGTTTCGGTTTCTGGACCAATTCCGATCGGCAAAAAGTGGTATCGATCAACCTATATATAAGGAAAAACGAGGATTTTATTTTCACAGAAAGTAGCGACCATAAGGAATTTTAACGGAATTTTTTATTTTAAATAAACAGTGCTACAATCTGTAGCTGATGATGTCATTTTTCTGCTGATGTGCTTGTAAATTAAAACAAATAACAAAATTTGTAGGCTAAATCACGTTTTCTTGTAAGCAAACTGATTCTGGTATCGCTAATGGATTACCGAGACACCAGTAGTGTTACGCAGTGAACACCCCCCCGATCATATTGCGGTTAGTTAGGAAAAAAAGTGCAGTATTTTCCTAAATACCTAATGCAATACCTCAACTAGAACAGCAAGCGAAAAGTTGGAGGGGTGTAAACCAGAAATTTACATATACGCCAAAAATTGACTAATTTCTCTAACTGATAAAAAATTATGTAATTTTGCCGACTTATTTGCCAACTGGCCAACATTGGAGGGGTGTGACACCCCCCCCCCTCGTAAAAACGTCCCTGGAAGAGAACAGCACTATTTGACGAGGATTAATGGTTAAAAACCTTCTCATTTTCCTCTTCAACTCTCCCCTTCCAAAGTGTGGGCTCCTCCAACTTCCTAGCGGAAGGATTAGAGATTAGTCGTGTGGGAAATTCAACACCTCGGTGCTTATTGTGAGAATTAAGTTGGTTAAAATTGAAAGACTTTGTTGACATCGGAAAAATAAAAGGCAAAGCTGGTTTCTGAATGGTTACACGGTAATACCACTGCTGGTAATGCCGTTTTTTACCGTCAATGCCGTGAGAGTCGCCGTACCCCACAATTCCCACTATCCGTTCTTGACGTAAAGTTTGACTATTTTAATAAAAACATAAAAAACAAGGGGTAGCTCATTTATTTGAACCTTTTACTTTCAGCAAGAATAAGTAACATAAAAAAAAAGGAGAAGGAAATAAGTAGGAATAAGGGAATAAATATTCTACGCCGCCCCCGCGCGCCGGGCGGGAGTTGGCAGGTTGAATTAGGCCAAAATACTGCTTTAAAAATGGCTGGAACCTGCTTTAGTAATGTGGTAGCTTTGTTTGGTAACATGGTAATCTTTATCACCCCAACGATTTAATAAAAATCGCTGCCCTTAGGTTTCAATCGTGATAGGTGAACTATCACTGACATCCGACTCTGAGTTGTAGTTAGTGAAAGTCTTTTTTTACACTGATCACTATTTTAATGACCGAATGATGGTGAATTCGTTACCATTTCAGCGTTATGGCTGATAACTATTGTTTTAGGTTCTACGACAAAATGCCCGCTTCTAATTTTATTTTAGTTCTCAGCATCACTTTTCTTAAGTCGCAGATAGAGTTGGTCACTTTTTGAACCCAGTGAAAAATACTTTAATCCGCTTTGAAGTTTCTAACTCCATTTTTACACTGAAGTCACTACTTTACATGATCTAACACTGGATTCTTTGCAGTTTCATCATGTATTTTACGTGTAGCTTAAAGTGGCACTCTCACCGATTGAAAGTCTGCAGAATCTGGCAACATCTAGCACTTGCTTGCATCAAACGAAAGAATGCACAACGCCATTTCTTTTAGCGAAACAAACAAGCTACGAAGCATCTTAAATTATTGAGTGAAAATTTGGTACGTCCTCGTTAGGGGCCGTTTAGGCAACGACCCAACTTTGCATTTGCGCAGCTACAAGCTGGAAATTATCTGAAATTCCAACATGGCGGCAGATTTAGCTCTGCAGGGTCATAACGAAAACAGTCAATAATGCGAGTTCAGAAGCGAGTGAGAAAAAATTTTCGTCACGAGGAAGTCTTTATCTTATTGCCACGGATTACAAGACTGCAAGAATTTACTCAACCGATATCGGATTTAGCTAATCCATGCAGCGTTGTTACCATGCCAAAGTTACCCTTGCCATCGCGATTATATTCTAGCTACGAGAATGCAATGGCGAGTAACGCGCCCTTAAACCTGCAAGCCAGCTGTAAAGGTTAACGGTATCACTGCCGCTTTTCAATTGGTAATAGTGTCACTTTAAGTTGGCCTCGTTTATTTGGATTTTATGATTCTGTGTAATACAATGCCAGTATTGCCTGTGATGGAGAAAGTCGTGTTTTAAGTCATCTCTTGAATCCACAAATTCAAGAAAAGTTATGCTCTGATCCTCTCTGGGTTTCTAATTTATTTATCATTAATTTATTTGTACAATCCATTGTATCACTTTCACAGCAAACTATTAGCTTTCCTGTTCCATCCCTTCCCGCGTAATCCCCAACAGCTTAAAGGTTCACGTGGGATGTTGATGCGCGTGATATTGAAGTACAAGGTGTCATGGCTGCCAAAGCCATTTTGCCGGCAAGTTGCTTTAAACGGCATATTGCCGGAAACCGTTGTTTACTTTATCTTCTTTCGCCCTGGATTTCAATTTGAACCTTTTGCGCGTGGAGCCGAGAAAAGTTTACGGAGATTAATGGGCATAATTTTGTGCCGTGTTAATTGGGGACCTAAATGGCCGACTGAGGATGATGTTAATACAAGCTAATGAAAGTTCCCGCTCACAAGGTCTGTCTTAAAGAAGAGCACCATGATTTCTGGCCAAGTTGGCATTATCTTGGAAATATTAGTTTTAGACCCTCAAAAACTAGCTTTTAAACTGGTTTAAACCAAGTTAATGCCAGCTGAGTCAGAGAAAATGTACTAGTCAAATTATTATCAGACAAATTACAATTAATAATTGTTAGTACGCTGCACTCTTCTACAGCTTGCAGGAGCTGGTCACGTGGCTAAAATGTCAGTTCCACTAGCGTCCGCGGTTCGTGTTCTGGTGGCAAATTTGAGAAACTACAGCAACCGTTATGCAATTGCTTGAACGGTAAAGGCCCGAACCAGACAGAAGAAATTTTCGTGCGTAGTGACACGTTACTACGTGCCTACAAGGTCAAAATTGCTGCGATCGTATGGTTGTTGTTGCGTTTATGGACTAATTTTGACGTATTTCTTACACACTCTTGAGTCGCAATGCAGTCAGTCTGGTCAGGGATTAAAGGCGTCTGTTCACTATTTCGACACCGCTGCCCATATTCTAAACACAGCATCCACGTTCCAGATTCTCAGTCATCCAATAGGCTGACGTGGGTCACGTGATCTCGTTTTGGTTATGAAAAGCGCAGAGCTGTTGCGAATAGTGTTGTTCCATTTTTGTTTTATTTACCACCATTTTCTTTATATTGCTCGTAGATACGGTGCTGCATCTAGGAGTTGAAAAGGTGAAAATGCGTATTTAAGTGCTGCAAGTGAGATAACGAAGTGTTAGTTATTCATCCAAGATTCAATTCGCGCGTATTAGTTGAAAACGCAGTAATCAAAGAGTGATCTTGATGGAACGAAAAAACTGAGTTATTTAAAGAACACGAAGAAACAAATTAACGAAATCATCGAATGAAAACTAAAAAAAAAAAAAAAAAAAAAAAAAATTCACAACATTTGCTCCGTTGTGGTTTTTCATTTACTAGTGTCTATGTTTTGGAAAGAAAGGTTCGTTTACTTAAAACCAGTGTGTGAAACTCAACTTGCACCCACTAGCTATTGGTATTTCTACTCGATCCTTTAACAGCTGTTATGAAAAGGATAGGCTAATCGAATTAGCTGTAGAGGAGGTAACTTTTCATAAGTCGATGTCGTTATTTTCCAAATCTGGCATTCGAGTGGGATCAATTGCCTATCGCCCAGAAAGCCTTTTCCATGAAAGAGTGGCAACGATGGGCCAGCTTTTGTGAGGACACGAGTGGGCATCCAGCTAGTATTAATCTCGAGGGTATATAACTCCCCCATCGCCTAAACAACTCCTATTCTCGTGCAGGGCCATGAATGAAACTGAACCTGATTCCCGGCGACGTCATTGCTCCCCGTCCGATGGATCCACAGTGGGTCGATATAACGAGAAGCAAGCATGGCGTATCACGTGACACCTGTTGCCCTGTATAGCAAGCGGCTGCTCAAATGGCACTGGTTTCTTTGGTGCTCCGTCCCGTGGGATCCATTGCTGCTTTCCCGCCTTATAAGATCCAGTTACTTTTTGGCGGGCTTTTCAGCCATTTTGTGGCTCCAAATAGCAGCAATCCTTTGTTCACGGCTGCCTTTCATTCTGCCTGATAACAGCAATGGGAAGGGTGGCGTGGAAGATTGCTGTTGGTATTTTTTTTTCTGAATGGGATGTTATGGTATTGAAGTCTGATATACCCCTCCCCAGTCATACAGGCCTACTTAAATAGGTCTTCGTGATAATTCATACCGTACGAGCGAAGAATACATTATAAAGGTCAGGTATACAGATTATCTCACCCTTGTAATGAGATTGTTAATGTGGTCGTAGAATTTCCAATGCGTGCCGATCACAAATCCAATCCAGTTTTTTTTTTCTATTTAATTACTTGCCAAAAAAAAATATTTTTTTAAACTCTGGTTTAAGGTTACAAATGCTGTTTTGTTGTAATAATTCTTGTGGAATGTTATTAAAAATCTCTGGTATATAATAGTTTTTGTTTCTTTTTCCGTATTTATTATTCCATCGTGGTAAATTATTTCTAATTGTTTTTTTCTTAATCTTTGGTGTTTTTCAATATTAAGGTTTTTACGTGTTTATTGCAAAAATTATTTTTTTGTAATTATGATCTGATCTCTTAATTTGATTATCGGTAAAAATTTTTGTTGTATAAATATATCTATAGTTTTAGATTTATTTTTTGCTAATTTCATTTCCAAAAAGAACTTTTATTATTTTACTTTGTATCTTTTGCAATCTATTTATTACATATTTTGATATAATGGTAATAACATTATTATTAATAATAATAACAATAATAACAATAATACAATTGGTGCTACTGCAACTTGACTGCAAAGGGTCCTAGGGCCCATCTGTTTTAGATGGTGGTACACTGTGTTCAAGCCGGATTTTAACTACTTTGTTTTTTACATGTTCGTCCACTTTTGTAAGTATTTTTGGTTCAGGTTTTCAATGCTTGATGTTTGTTTGTCATTCCTTGTGTTCATAATGTGTATAATATAATGTGTACGATGTGACCAAGACCATCAAATTTTGGTTGAAAATTAAAATACTGTCCTCTTTGATGGTTTGCGAGGTTTTGTTTTGTCAGGGAACAACTCTTAAACGACGATTTTCGTGCTTTGGACATTTACGTAAAATTAACAGGTAACCTGTCTAAGAACTCGGTATCATGCACCTTATTTTAAAACAAACTCGAGTCTTAGATACAAACAGCGTTGGAAATAATCGTGATTATTTTAAAATAATCGAATTATTCGGATTAATTTGATTCTAATCGGATTTTTTTAATTATGATCAAGATTATTTTGATTATAATCAGATTTTAATAACATGTAAGGTTACAACAATAATTATGACATAGTTAAAGTTGCTAGAGTTCTTGCTTGGCAGTTACTTCTGCCAAAATGCCATTACCTATAGATTTCTTTAAGTATTAAAAGTTTAAAACGTGATTACCATGAGTAAATTTCAATGTTAACATGCACACCACAGTAACTATTATTACAGTAGGTGTAGTAAAGTCGGTGTAGGTGTAGTGGCACAACATTGGCGCATTTCTCACACATGAGCTGATTATGATTAAATGAACACAGTCACATCAGCTGCAGTTGGTAGTTGCTGCCTTAGAAGTACATAAGTTGCAAATTCCTTTAGTTTTTTTCTGGATTTAAGGATTTGAATGTTGCATTAATTTCCTATGTTGGTTGTTCCTAATCGGTTGCGTATTTTTGTATGGATCGGGCCAAAAAAAGTAGAAGAATACGTTCCTGACTGGAAAATTCAACGGCAGTGCATTTTATTTTGGGTTGTTTTACGTTCTTTTGTACTTGTATAACCACAGTTTTGCGTCAACCTGGTCCTTGATTATAATCAGGTGAACTTCAATTTTAATCAAGTGATTATAATCGCAACAACCCTGGATACAAAACGTCAACAACGGACTTGAAAATCAATATCAAATTTTGTTTTTTACGAGTAAAAATAAGACTGACTTCTTAAGTAAAACGGAGAGTAAGGACGTTTCCATATCTTCATTCAAAAGGTCACTGTAAGTACTGGAAAACGGAAACAGCCTATTAAACGCCCTTGGTTGTTAAAATTAATTCATTAAAAAAAGGGGGATGGCCCGTAACGATTATAATTCGAACGTTGCTGCTATCCAGGGAGGGTGTTAAGCCGAACTTTTAACGCCATCCCGGAAAATTCGGTCTAGATTTAACGTAATGCCGTTATTCTTTTGTTCAGAAATTTAATTTGCTTTATGTGTACGAAGCTTCTGGTGCAGAAAAGTCAGGATTTTTTTGTGCAGAAAAAATTTTGATGCAGAAAAACACGATTTAAGAGGATGGAACGTTGATCCTTGAATTCAAGAAGCATTTAGTCAATTTCTAGCAAAAAACAAATCCCCGGGGAAGGGCTTCAACAACAATCGTTACGAATGCGAATTACGGGGCACTCACCATTTGGCCAGTATACATTAAAATGCACTCGCCATTGTCCAATACCTCCTCGCCACGTAGAAGAAATTTTAAGTCTTGCTGCTACTTAATGCTTAAATATTGTTTGCATTAATCTAACACTCTCCAATCAGCTAAAGGGAGCTAGCAACAGTAATGCATACTTGGTTGGAGAGTCCTTGTAATTCTGCACACAACACCGCAAACCGCTTGTTTCTAACTAACACGGTTCCCGAGATATGACAATTTAAGCATCGGGGGGTTTATTAATCAGTCGCCATTTGGCGAGTAACTCTAAAAACCAATTCGCCAAATGCTGAATTTTCCTCGCCGTTTGGCGAGTGGCGACCGACATTGGCGAAGGTTGCAAGGTAATTTCTGAACTTAAAGGGGTGAGCCGTACCTTAGTGAAAACCTGAAGAAAATACACATAGAGCTCAAAACAAACCCTTTATCGTATGGTGTATATTGGATTCATGCAATTCTTTTTGACTGCGCATTTTGTTGTCATTTAGAAACCAAATCACGAAGTGTGCCATAAATCTGTGGCTATGTATGAGGGTTGCTCAACAAGCTGCCAATGACGGATGCGTCGTCAGAGAAAAAAAATCTTTTTTTTTTTATGTCCGCCGTGAAAAAGCCACGACAGAGTAATTTATGAGCTGAGCAGTTTGGAACGGGTACCGGCATCGTATACACGACGAAACCACCTGCAACGACCTTATACCTAAGAGTTGTTATGAACTTCGTATTAGGCCTACAAGTTTCGAAAATACCGTACGTAAATCGGCTATTAATAGCCCTAGCAAGGCTACGCCACCTCCCCTACAGACCTCCGACCCCCGGGAGAGGGAGGGGGGATGTAACTAGGTTATATCACGATTTCTTAACCTTAAAACAGATTAGATCGTTATGTTTCAGCTAGAAATTGACTAAAAGCTTCATACATACTGTAAACTAAATAAACGTGTAAACTAATAAAACTAAATTCCTGAAGAAATGAGAATAACGTCATTGCGTTTATGCTAGACTGAACCCAAATCACGTATGTGGATGATAGCATAAACGCCGAATTTTCGGCAATGGAGTTATTTTCCACTCCTGGATAGAAGTAAGATTCGAATTATAACTTTGTTACGGCCCACCCCCCCTTTTTTTTTTATCTAATTAATTTTAATAGCCCATGGGCCTTTAATAGGTGATTTACGATATTCATTGGTAATATCCCGATGGCAAATGGTAGTTATCGATTAATTTTTTGAAACATGACAGTGTTCGTTACCATTATACTCGTGAGAGCACTGTGATGGCTAAACAATGAGATCATCCAGTTTGTTTAATGATGATCAAACTAAACTTGCATATTTTTACGATAACCAACTTAACAACATGACTTTAAAAAGACACCAAAAATACGTAGTGGAATTCATTAGGGATGGGTCGGTTTCAATTTTTTAACTTTGGGTTCCGGTTTCGGTTTTCACGCCCACAAAACCGCGGTTTCGATTTCGGTTTTTGCCACCATCCACCCCAACCAGATATTTCTAGTTTTTTTTCTTGTAATAGTAGCATTGCTAGCTTCTAACTCACTCCTACTTTCACTTTCAGTAGCGTCATAAATCGTGGGTTTAGCTGCTGTGGCACCATTTTCCTCTACTATTTTCTTTTTAATGACTAGGAGCTTTGCTGTCCTTAATAGATAGAAAATGATAATTATTAAAAAAGATTAAGACAACAATCAATTTTTGATTTTTCGAAGGCCGTACGAAAAACCGAAGCAAAATCCGAATAGGTTTCGGTTTTCAGTAAAAACGAAAATTCTGTTTTGGTTTCTAACCTACCCCTAGAATTCAGTCCATAAAAGGGTAGGGACGAGCAACCTGGGGCGGAAGGGGATGTAGGGGGAGGTGCATGGTTTCCTCTGGTGGGAGAAAACTGTCGAAGATTCAGTACAAGTACAAAACTGAAAAGCAGGAGGAGAGACGGGGAGGGGGGAATCGCTGATTGAATGAGCGAAGCAAACCAAGATCAGCGTTTCTTAGCCATACGTAGCTTCGTTTCTAAGCAGAGCCAATGAGCCCCAGTAAGATCCATAACCCACGCGGGCGGGACACGGACTTTGGCTAGTTTATTAATAAATCGTCAGTTAAACATTTATGGCCGAATCTTAACTATTTCTACATTTTAATTTTTTGATATTTGTATTAACGTATAGCGAGTCTATAATTCATGCTTCTTTCGTTCAGTATTAAACTTCAGTTTACAGTCGTTTGTGCTTTATGTTGCTATGGAAACTATCAGAAAAAAATAAGTACGTTGACCGAATAGTAACTTCTTTCTGCTGAAAAGATATGCACAATAAGCAGGATTACACAGTGGCATGCAAGGGAGGGGGGGGGGGGGGGAAGGCGGGGCCTGAGAAGGGGCCTAAAGAGGCAAACGCCTAAAGGGCCTAAAAGGCATAGGGGTTAAGAAAAAAGGAGAAAAAGGGTGGGAGAAATAAAAAACAAAGACCCCCCAGTTTAATAACGCAATGTGCTCTTTAGTTGCCACTGGCCTCTTAATAGCGCCTTTTGAACTCGTACATGCAGCACCGTAAAATCACGGAGCAATATAAAGAAAATAGCGGTAAATAAAAAATGGAACAATACTGTTCGCAACAGCGCTGCGATTTTCATGACTAAAACGAGATCACGTGACCCACGTCAGCCTATTGGATGACGGGAAAACTTGGAACGTGGTCTTTAGAATATGGGTAACGCTGCCGAAATGGTTAACAGGCGCCTTTAAATTGTGCCTTCTTCCCCTCGGAGGTCTGAGCACGTTAGGAATCACAATTCCAAAAGGGGTTGGCAGGTTGTGTTGCAACCCAGTAGACTTAACCTAAATCAAAACCTTCTAAGGGAATTGGACTTCAAATTCGCTTAACGAAAACAAGACCTCATTCAGAAAGAAAAATAAAAATAAAAAAAATTACCCATTTATTTTTCCCCATTGGTTTTCGATTGTGGAAAACAATTAATCGTCTTTCCCCCCTTGTAGAAAAAACAGCATAAAATCATGTCTTCAGTTCGAGGCAATCGCGGCAAAAGGGTTAAGTCAACAGCTGTTGGAGTAGGGTTGGGGAGGGGGGGGGGGGGGG
>JAHWFP010245904.1:10474-21611 GCA_023313725.1 Lithobius niger | reverse complement strand
CCCCCCCCCCCCCCCCCCCCCCCCCCCCCGGTTGGTGTTAAGTTGGGTAGTAAATGGGGAAGGTGGGGAGGGGGGTAGGGGAAGGGTATTTTTTTCCCCAAAGCTATGAATTTATTATAATAATATTAATGTGTAAGTAATTATGCATTTTTTATGTGTTATTGCATGCATGGTTCTTTACTGCCTTCATTATGTGCTATTTTCCGAAAAAAAAACAGGAGTAAAAACAATCTTTTTTTTTTTAATTCCTGTTTTCATTTAATAACAATGAGTGGAATTTTAATAGAAATATTTCACAAGGTCCAAAAAATAATTTATCCATCTAAAACACTACAACTTATTTATTTTCCAACTCGGCAAACTGCCCCTTCAAATGTTGGCAGCTTCACTTCGTTTCCGATTTAATGCATTGTACCGTCTTAAAACGATGACATCTTTACTTGTTTCACAACTTAAAAAAATTACCATCTTAAAATGTTAACAACTTTCCCCGTTTTGTAGCTTAAAATAGGTTGACATCTTAAAATGTTCCCGTCTTTGCCAGTTACCCCGCTTAATATAAATTACCATCTTACAATTTTCCAACTTTCTCTCTTTTCCGACTTAAAAATAAACCATCTAACTGAGTGGACATCTGATATTGCAGCCATCTTATACACTGAATGTTGGCAGCTGAAAACTATGGCGTCTTAAACACCTAAACATCTTTAAATATTTATTTTGCGTGTTTTCCACCTGATAATAAGATGCATCTTTCGTTTAATGGCATCTTAAATGAAACACGTCTGAAATTAGGATGCATCTTAATCTGGTGGTGTCTTAAATGATCTTCAAAGCACAGATCCATTTGCATCTTAAATTAAGATGGTTTTACGATTTTCAGGAGGCTCATCAACCAAACAAATGAATTTTAGATTTATCTTACAAATTTTAAAATGCTTAGATTTTACAGTGTATTATCACTCGCTGTGCTTGTATACTTATTGTTAGTTTGGGTATCTGAAACGGTTAAAAGAATCCTCCAAGTTTCAGACAATCAAAGAAGTGATATCAGAACAAAAATGGCTGCCACCAAGTTGCTTCATTAGTCGCCGAGCCATTCTCACCAACTAATAGGTCAAAGGTTAAATGAAAAACCTGACCATTGCTACAACCAGTGTCAATGGTTAGATTTTTCATTTAACGTCTGGGGTAATAGTCGGTGGGATTAGCTTTGCAATTAACGTAGCAACTTGGCGGCAGCCATTTTTGTTCTGATATCACTACTTTGATTTGCTGAAACTTGGCGGTTCTTTCGCCCTTTTGGGTTTGTTTCAGATATCACTTATTTTGAAGTGTTTTTTCTTTTCCTGGAGGCATCCTATTTTTGTCAGTGTCCAGTCAGTATCTACTATCTGGCCAAGTTTGGTCGAAAAATCTTGAATAGAAACGGAGATACGATTTTTTTATTTTTTTATTTTGCTGGATTAAAATCATGTAAATTGAAGCGTTTGTTGATTTGCATTCAACCATCAACAATAAGTAGCGCGTCCATTTTATCGATAATGTTCATGTTGTCCATTATTTGTGGTACCGCATAGTCACGAGTGATATGCCAGTAGCTGGGTTGTTGTAGACTTAGAGTAAGTTTTTATAGGCTAGATATTAGATAGAGCGCATAGTATTACGACTTCAGCTCTTGTAAGTTCTAAATAAATAAATAAATAAAGAGTGATGGTTATTTTGATCATAGGTGGCGCTTGCCTTACATACAGAAAAATGGATACAACTATAGTACAATTATTACAACTGATTGCAATTTTTTTTAGTTAATGCCTCCCCAAGCGTCGAACCATAAAATGCACCAAGTGGAGTTAAAAGGGTGCAGAATACCAAATTTCATTCGTATCTGTCGCACAATCCACAGTTATCCAACAAGATTTAGCCATGGCCGCCTCAACTTACTCACTGTTTCCTTTTGCGGGGGATTGACCCTCCTGAATGTTATTGGTGTCGGCGGCCACTTACGGTCCGACACTTCCTTGTTGATTGTTGCCATCTTGATGGTTTTCGTCGTCGTTTCCATCTTCCGCATGACATTGTGCGTCAATTGGGTGATAAGTCTGTCCTCCTGTCCGGTGTTTTTCAATTTTTGCAGGAGGTACAGATGTATGACAAGATTTAGATTAGGGGTTTGAATAATATCTCTGTAATGTGTGGTGCAGTGGCAACCCGGACCACTGCACTGTGACTGAGGTTGGCGCTAATGACCAAGCTGTCGACGCGCCATTAAGCCTCATCCCCCCCCCCCCCATGGCCGCCCCTTCATTCCCATCGCTGTCGCACTACTAAATACCAAACGTCGTTTCTGGTTCAGAGCATAAAGTTGTGAAATGATTTTCCCGAAGTCATTAAATCTTGTTCTAGTGTTGGAACTTTCAAAGCTCAATTATTCCGTCACTTGTTTAATTCATAACTTGGTCACCATCCCTCTTCCACTCTTTTCCTTCCCTTCTTTTTCTTTTTTCCTCTGTCTCCCCCCTCCCCCAACCCCCACTATATCCCATCTTCTTGTTTACTTTAGTTTTTGCTACTGTCTGCTGACATTGTACATAATTACATGATGGTTTGGGTTAGGTGTAAGAATGGACCCAGCGCCTAAACCTCGCCCTTTGTGGCACCATCAATTTTTATTCTTGAATTTTGTCGATCTTATGTACTTTCACGTGCTACAATAAAGTTTATTATTACTATTATTATTATTTTTTTTTTTATATGAGCGAAATTAGTCAGTAGCTAGTGGTCAGTATGTAGTATTCAGTTGAAATCAACGATATTAATCCACTTGCTATCAGTTTTATCACATTGATACAGTTTATGTACTTGATTCAAATACAACTATTACTTGTCAGGGATCAAAGACTACCCATTTTCAACAATTTCCAAGCTGTTTCACCACGTAGGTATTTATCCTCACCATCGTGAAATACGCTCAACTCTGGTTTCTGTTAACGTACCAGAGTTATAGTCTGTTCCACATTATGTTTGCAGCAAACGGACTGCATGACGCCACGTTTCTCTCTACTACGAATGCAAAAACATGTAGGATTACACTTTCAGACTCTATACAGTTACTGTTACAGTCTACGAGTGAGACATTTTTACGTATTTTAGCACTCGCAGTGGAAAGAAACGTGACGTCGTACAATCAGTTTCCTGTAAACATAATGTGGAATAACTCTATGCTGGAGCCTTAATGGGTTAGCACAAGGGGCACATCAGAGAGAAACAGAAGGGCGTCATACTGAAGCCGATGCTGTGAAGAGTGATTTCTTAGACCTAAATCGCGCGATTTTTGTCGTTGGAGCAAACAACTTTATTTTAAGCCTAAGAAATCCGGTCAGTCCGTTGCTTTTCCCTCCATTTTTATGTACTGCACCTTGTAGTTATGCCCTCCAAAACCCATACTGATGCCAATATGGCGGCAAATGTCACTGCTCGATAGTGGCCGCCATGCAACAATACTGGAACTGAACAATAAATAACTTTCAAGTCTAATAATAATTGAACTTGGCAGGCGGACCACTAGCGTGGTTCTTGGGCTTTTGACAGTTTGCCTCGACTTCAAACTTTCAAGTTTTGTCTTCTTCGGAAAATTTCCTCGAAAATGTTTCCTTTCATTATCTCCCTTCCTCCAAACCGGAACGACTGAAAAATGTCCGTGTTAACAAGGACCGTTCATTCCTAGGGGAACGCATCGTAAATGATAAGTCCGCAAAAGACTTAGAATAATTCCCTACATCAAAGGAAGCAGATAAAGCTGAAGCAAGTAAGCGACATTTATTTTTAAGCACCCCGGGTAATTATCACTAATGAAGACATTTGGAGTGTTCTTTGCAGGGAAACAGGCATTTTCTGGTCCTGTTAAGAAGAAGTGAGCTTTCTGCCTGAAACCAGGTCTAATCCTCGGTCGCCACTAGTTAGCGAGACTTTAAACCAGAAGTCGTTGTAATACTCCATGCAACACGGTTTCAACCAAACAGAAAAAGGTAACGTATAATTTCAAGTTTAAAATTGTATAACAGGCAGAATTGAGAAAAAGGCAAAAAGCAAACATTATTCGAATGGTTTAAAATTTAAATTTCGCAATTTGCCATTTGGTTCTTTTAGAGATCACTAGCTGTACCGCCGGCGTAACATACGCCGGCTAGCTGGTTCCATCATACCTGAGCGTAACACTGTAGTGGGCCCCGGTTTCCCCTATTGTGTGGTCTGAATATCCCCATCTCTGCTCCCTCTTTGAACCCCTGCTGATTTGTGTTATGGAAGTAAATGTTTATTTTCAATGGAGGACGCCCTCCACCCCCTCCCCCCTCTCTCCCCTCCTCCCCTCCCCCTCTAAACCCTCTTCCATAATATGATGAATTTGCTACCTTTGTAGCGCGACGCTACAGCCGTAAAAAGGTACACGGATTACAAACAAAAACGTCAAGTCTGACGTAAAAAAGGGGGATATATGATTGAATTTTCACTTGTTAAAATGAACACGGATAAAAATTGATGATTTTTAATTGAAATAATAAAATGTACAATTGAGAAAATTCCATTTGTTTAGGTGCTGCTGTGCTTTACCAATCATATATTCAAAACGTAAAGCACAACAGCACCTTAACAGATGGAATTTTCTCAATTGTACATTTTATTATTTGAATTAAATATCATCAATTTTTATCCGTGTTAATTTTAACAAGTGAAAATAAAATCATATATCCCCTTTTTTACGGCTCACTTGACGGTTTTTGTTTGTATTATATATATAGATGAAAGCTTCCATAATTTATATTTGCTGCTCAATAACGTTGCAGTGGAGTTGTGGGCCAAAATAGGCGTAAACGCCATTTTGACCCATTTTATGTTAAATTCTACCCTCTTTTTTTTACAAAAATAAAATTGTTTTATAATTATTACGTGTTGACATGATGTTTCAGAGCATAAAATTAGATAACGTTAAAATTAGGTTTTAACCAGACAAATAATAATTTTTTTTGCCTTGTTTGCGACTTTCCGCAAGGGTTAACAATGTTAAACCTGAAGTTCGTTCTGAACCTAAAGACGTCTCCTCACAATGACGAATTTGTGTGTGTGTGTGAGACAGTGATGACAAAAAAAAGCAACTTTTGCACACCCAAGCTATTAAGAATTTCCCGAAAAAATTTTTTCTACCCAATACGCATCAGTCTGAATCGCGAAAAAGCTTTAAAATTACAAATCCAGTCATGTCAAGCTTTATTTCGTTTTGCCCATCAATACAAACAATGGTTGGCTAGGAAATAAATTTAACACCAAACAGAAATCAGCTGTAAACATTATTGTGCGCGCGGCGTATCCTGAGTCCTGGAAGTATGTTATGAGCGGCTAGGTCTTCCTGGAGGCGGCGGCTTTAATCGACGGCCGCCATTGTTTTTGTAATCATCTTGGATATCAACAAGGCACTCTGCTGCCAAAAACGTACAATCGATTATCTGTGTTAGTTCTGCGGCGAACTCAAAATAGGCCGCGCACACTTTAGTACTTGACGAGAAACAGAATGGAGCCAACCTTGTGAATGGCTAAGAATGATAAGTGAACAGCAAATATGATGAAAGAATTTCACGTGCAATCATGAGCGTGGAAATTGAAGCCGGGTCTTCGGGCATGATCCGTTAAATTTGACTTACGGTTGAACAATAATATTACTAAAATTTCTAACATCGAATGCAGTACAAAATGGACGGAAAGCCAAATGGGCTCTAAAAGTGATTAATAAATACAGATGCAAACCTATTTTCGTTGTCTTTTGGATTTAAATGGGAGAATGCCTAAGCGGGAATTGAACCCACGAGCTTTGAGACTAAAGTTCGAAGTCGTAACCGCTCAGCCATACTGACACGGCCTTAAAAAAAGGAAACGTCCATAGGCAGCATTTAACACGCATACACTAACGAATGAAAACCCTAGCGAAAGCACTAGTGCTAATTCAATACTACCACATGTTTCTTAGTTGCCATTTAAATTAACGTAACAGCAACAAACTGATATGGCAAGTTGGCAGTAAAGTTGTGCTAGGCTAGAATTATAGTGTCCGCGGCCTATCTTGAGTTCGCCCCAGAACGAACAAGATAATCGATTGTACGTTTTTGGTCACAGAGTGCCTTGTTGATATCCTAGAGCAGGGTAGATTAAATAAGTAGTGCGGCTCTGTCTCTCACAACGGTAAACATTTGGTCCCAAAGAAGTACCTGCTTTCAGAGATTTACCGCCAGAGGGCGCTGTCGCCAAGTAACGGAAGCACAAAGCATCATGGGTTCAAAACTATTTAACGTCACTAAAACAAATTGATAACGGTAAGAATACAAAATTAATCGTTTAAAATATACCATAATTCAGATTAGGACATTAAAATAATTTTAAGAAAGATCAGAAGTGGTTGATCGTTTTACTTTTTTAAATCCAACATTCAATTTTTAAACGGGTTGTCGTTACGAGTGGAGCTAACTTCAACACATGGTTTAGTGTTCCGAGAACGCCCGACTAGCGTGCGCTTCGCCCGTTCAGGCTGAAGCTGCATCCGTAGTTTATGTTTATTGCAACGATCTATATACAGTTTGAATCGAACAGAGAATAAGTTCTTCAACTTCGGATGTTGCTCACGCACGAGAGTTTCGTCTATTTCCGCAGGTATTGTCGCTATTACAATGGTTACCATGGCAACGACGCCGCCATTTTTTATTTCAAGTTTCGTCTCCTACCCGGACCAAACAAGTGCTGACTTCTGGTGCCGTTGGTGGAAGCAGGTCTTTTTTTAGCCCCTGTTTTCAGAAAGCGTCACTACCTACTTAATCTACCCTGTCCTAGAGAGTTACAAAAACAATGGCGGCCGTCGATTAAAGCTGTCCCCTCCAGGAAGACGTAGCCGCTTGTAAAATACCTGCAGGACTCAAGATACGCTGAGCACACAATAGCACTGGTGCATTCGCTATTAAAAATTTCAGTTATATCACTGTTCTACCGTACGTCATATCTAACGGCGGTGCACTATTTTTATTTGTACGTCACATTTCCGTGTAATCTTAGCAAAAGGACGACCTGATAGCAGGATTTATCAAGACTCGTCCCTCATAGGTGACCCATTTTAACGGAACGGACCGTAAATACGGTACAGTTCTTTGTGCTGTTTACGGTTTTATTTTATCAGTATGAAGGGCCAATCCAAATACCTGTATTCAGTTCCGGAACTCACAATAGAACGTGATTTTTTTCGTCGTAATTGCTGCCTATTTGTCATTCGTATTTGTTCATAATGTTTGTTTCATTGATTTAAAAAAAAAATTATGTGGTGTATCTATCACCATCACAATGCGTCATATACAATAGCCTTGTGTGACGTCATCCATGGGTGCTCCATGAGTGCGTCAGGATAAAACACGCACGCACAGTCGCACGCCCCTTGTAATCGTTAATAGCTTAACTAGAGCACGTGTCAACTCGCAAATGTAAAAATATAATCGCAGCCAATAAACTATGCTACTTCCTCCTCCTTACTCGAATGTCTTGCGTAAGTAGAATATCGCAGACGACGCATAACAGTCTGTATTAAAGACTGGCCTTGTTCAGACTGGTACAAAAATACGATAAGATCTTTAGATTCTGGGTTTACTATTTTTCAAAATTAATCTGACTTTACAGCTCGACACCGTTCACTCTTCTAATCACTCTTCAGGGAAAGAAACGTGTATTAATACACAACTAAAATACGTCTCACAAAATGACACCCAAAATCACGCGTGTCACGTGGCTAAAGACCATTAATAGCAAAATTAAAACCAATACGCCAACTTGATGAATTTTTACGGCTTTTTTTTTTTTGTCATTAATGCTGCTCACTTGTCACCCTTAGTTGTACACAAGGTTGGCTCCATTCTGTTGCTTCGTGTTTTACTAATATTTGCAGCTAACTATACGTTTCTTTAATTCTGGATTTGGGTCGTGCTAACTATAGTTTCGATCTGATCCTCAGGCCTTGTTTGTTTACTGGTCAACAAAGCGCTGACTCTCAGCGAGAAATCGGAATGTAATGCTCGTCGAGCGGAAAATTTCATGTTGATAACACGTTTCCTTTCCCTCAAGCTCTTAGAGTTTAGGAAAAGAAAACAAAAAAATCCTTAGCAAATCTTGGATTTTAAAACAAGTAAAAGTAATCCCAACACGCAAACTAAACGCCGCATTTCTCAAGCATTCATTATTTCTCATTTTTCCCCAGCTTTAATTTGGATTCTATGGTCTTTACCTATCTGTTTTAAGTGCTGCTAAGTGGCTCAATTTGTCCATTTACGAAATAAGAAATCCAAGTTTCGTGAGCGTTCCTGCGAACTGGTTTTGCGCGCTTTTAGCTGAAACGACGTGCATTATCTTTATTCAAGTTTAATTTTTTTTTACTAATCGAAAGGGTTTAGGCGAGGTTTTGCTGTAGCCAGGGTGATTCAAAAGTCCACAAGTTTCTTGCAGTTTTTCTTGAGTGAAATGAAACATGGATGGATTACTGCCGTTTGCAAAATCATAAATCTTAAAAATGAATTCATTGCACATATATAGACGTGTATGATCACATATATAGGGTGCCCCACTTAAAAAGAACATTTTGCCGGCCCCCAGTCAGGCCGGCTAAAAATGGTTTCTTTTGCTGAAAAAGTGCAATACCTGTCAATTTTTGCAAAAATTGACAGGTATTGCACTTTTCACAGCATAAAGAAAGAACATTTTGCCGGCCCCCAGACAGGCCGGCTAAAAATGGTTTCTTTTGCTTAAAAAAGTGCAATACCTGTAAATTTTTGCAAAAATTGACAGATATTGCACTTTTCACAACATTAAGAAAAAACGATTAAAAAACATCATATTTCAAAAACCATTATAACTACAACATTTCTACAATAACAAGGTTGTAGCCAAGCATTTAAAGTTTTTTTTTTTACATTCTTTCTTTTTACGTTCTGACAATATGTTCCATGTGTCCACCTTACAATTGTATAACGCTTCGAAGACGAAGTGTGCAATTTTACACAGCCCTTTTACGTAAACACACTGATGTCCACTTCTTTCAGGACTGTACGAATGCACCCCTGTGAAGTATCCAACGACGTCACTCGTTTTTGAAAAACCTTATCCTTCAAAAAACCCCAGAGGAAGTCTCATTGGTTAGGTCTGGCGAGCGAGGTGGCCAATCATGGCCAACATTGTGACGTTGCGACTAACGATTGGACAGCACCCTTTTGGTCTCCACTTACCGTGAACTGGTTCAAAGGCAGTTTCTTCCTGAGTTGGAGAGATAAGGATTTCCTGTGGGAAAGCAATGGTTCATGCAAGATGGTGCAACTTCTCACACGGCCAACGACACACTTGACGTTTTGTTTTCGTACTTTAAGGGTGCGTTCCAGTCGTTAGTCGCAACGTCACAAAGTTGACCATGATTGGCCACTTCACTCGCCAGACCTACCCCAGTGACTTGTTCCTCTGGGGCTTTTTGAAGGATAAGGTTTTCCAACAACGAGTGACGTCATTGGATACTGTACAGGGGTGCATTCGTACAGTCCGGAATGAAGTGGACATCAGTGTGTGTAAAAGGGCTGTGTAAAATTGCACTCTTCTTCTTCGAAGCGTTATACAATTGCAGGGGGGACACATGGAACATATTGTCACAATGTAAAAAAAAACTTTAAATACTTAGCTACAACCTTGTTATTGTAGAAATGTTGTAGTTATAATGGTTTTTGAGATATGAATTTTTTAATCGTTTTTTTTCAAGTGGGACACCCTGTACATTTAATATGATAATTTACGATGAGAGAAAATGAGTATAAGCAGGAGAGTTCAAAGGGTTTTAGCGAGCGTTAATAGCTACCGTTCATAAGCAGGAGCATCAGCATCATAACAATGTGAAAACATAACTATGGCCACAAAAGATGATGACAATAGGGTTAACTATTTTCCCAAATCGGAAAATAATTGACTACAATACGAGAGAAAGACGTATTTATTTCGTAGGTGTGAGCTTTCAGTACCGAGTTAAAACTGTTTCAAACTTTGTTGAGTTACCATCACTACATGCACGATCGTTGTTGCGGGCTTATGCATATGTTATCACACACTTATGTAACAATGGGTCTGATAAGTCTTTTCTTTCACACTTATTCTTGGGCGGTAACCATTGACTGAAAGAACGTCCAAGGGTGAAACCTAAGGATGATTCTTTCGATCGGAGGATACCGTCGTAGAAAAACTGAGCTTGATAAAAACAACTTGTCAAATACCACTTGTTGCGAACGTTATGGTTGTAAGGTGCTTATGTCCACACTTTGTTTATTTTTGACCTAGTTTGTCGTCTTTGTCTTCGTCTTTTATGGCAGTGTTCACTGTGTGGCACTGGCATGCGGCTGAGAGTGTTGAACCAGCACTGCAACACCACCATGTGCACGTGGCACAGGGTCTGCATCCAGACGGTAGACAGAGTAACCCCTAACAACCGGATTATCCGACGCCTTAAAGCAAGTTTCCTGAAGGCTGCAGCACAGAGGTCGCCAATGCGACAAAAGCAGCCGCAGCTCTTGTGCATGGGTCCGATAACTTTGACAGTTCCACTGAACGATGGTATGCGCAGGCATTAGGGCAGGCTAGGCATGTCTTCCGTGAGGCTAGACGTGCTTCGTGGGCAGCTTATGTTTCGTCAATCACGCGCTCCACGCCTTCTCAGCAGGTGCGGCGGAAGGTGCGCCAGATTTCGGGGAGGAGCGTGCCTTCCCCGGTTTCACAGCTGAAGGTGGCGAATACCGTGATCTCTTCTGTGCCAGATATCGCCAATTGTCTGGCGTCTGCATTTGCGCGGGTCTCGAGTGATGACCATTATGATCCTGGTTTCCTCGGGATTAAGCGTAGAGAAGAGGCTCGCTTTCTTGACTTTCGCTCCGATGGGCTAGAGGAGTACAATTTACCGTTTACCTGGCAGGAATATGTTTCAGCTTTGTCCAAGTCGCATGACTCCGCCCCGGGGCCTGATGATGTTCACTATCAACTGTTGAAACTGTATCGGCAGCCGTTGCTGGCGTTTGAGCTGCCACCATCCTGTGCT
>JAHWFP010245902.1:0-19866 GCA_023313725.1 Lithobius niger | reverse complement strand
AAAGGGGATTCAAACCGCCAAACATCCTCTAAGCAGCCACCCCGGGCTCGGTTTGTCTGGATGCCCCTTCACCTCTTTCGGACTAGTGCTTGCGACGGGTGTTAAACCTGCCCGCCATACACACCGTAGGCGCACTCGCAAACCGTAGTGTTGAGGTTGCTAGTGTTCAAGACGGACAAAAAACCCTCCGCCACGCAGACCCTTGGCACACTAGCAAACCGTGATCTTGGGTTCCCTTTTAGTCGCCTCCTACGACACGCAGGGGTACGGTGTTCTTATTCTACCCCCAGCCCACAGGGGGTGACCAGAAAGGGCACCTTTCGCTGCAGCATCAGCGTGCTCATTTCAAGCTATCCCAACATGGCCCGAGATCCAGCAGAAAGTCGCGGTTTTCCTCTGGCCGGGCAAGCGCGAAAGTAGAGCTTGGATACACCTGGAATGAAGAGGTTAAAAAAGGTACACTGAAAATAAGTCATCAGCGAAAAATCGTACACTAGAAATAGCGTAGTACTGTAGTAAGTAACCTTTATGCACTTACGTTTCATTCAAGTGACGTGACCCGGATTCGAACTGCAGCGCTAGTCCATCACCAGATCACTGCCATACCGCATTTACCGATAAGGCCACTTGTCCAATGTCGCTAATGGCTTATTTCACTTTACGTTTATATTATTTGCAGCTATTTGTGTCAAATAGTAAATCTTAACAAGTTTTGTTTTGGAAAAATAATTAACGGTTCTGCTTGGAAGGATTTTTAAATCGCATTGACGATGGGGGAAAAAAAAGGAAGTTGTCTCCTTAACGTCAGGCCAACTTAATTTTATCCAGCTCAGTTTTTAGTTTAGCCAGTAGTCCTATACATGCCGATTTTCGTGTAGTTGTTATCAGGACTCCAAATTACGAAACTGGGTGCGAATCCTAAAAAAAAATTTGTTTTGTCCAGATTTAGTTTACAATTACCTTAAAAATACTAACAGCTGTCTGTGAAATAAAAATAAAATATATTAACTCTTATTGAAAAGATACAGGTTAATACTAACTTTTAGAGTCAAAACAAAGCTCATTAGGTCTAAAAAGCGTTGATGGTTTGGTACTGCATTGACATTTTCATTTAACTAGCGTAAGCTTATTAGGCTTATTTAGGATGTATTGATTATTAATGTTAACACACGTCTTTTAAAAAAGTTCACATGAAGCGCTGTTGAAAAGCTTGTTGTTTAAATGACCGTCAGTTCACCGGAGGTTCGCCGAACTGACATAGTGTTTTCCTGTATGTAACTATTACCGAGAACATTTTGGAAGCATTAGTATTTAAATTGCATTGGGCGAAATACTTTCGAGTATAACGATCGTTTTATCTTGATACATTGGCAATAAGCCAACAGCGAAAATTATACACTAGAAATAATGTAGTTCAGTAAGCCACATCCTTTATGCACTGACGTTTCGTCGGAGTGGCATGACCCGGATATGCAAGGGAGCTGGGAGCGAACTGGGTAGCAGGTTCGAATCCGGGTCATGCCACTCCGATGAAACTTCAATGCATAACGGTGGCTTACTGAACTACGTTATTTCTAGTGTGTAATTTTCGTTGTTGCTTATTTCCAATTTCCCTTTATATTATTTATAGCGATTTATGTCTATTTATTTGTTGATGCATCAGCTATAAGGCAACATGTTGGGGGGGGGGATTGAGGCTTAATGGCGCGTCGACAGCAACATGTTGGAGGGTGATGCTTTATGGAAGACGTCATCACCTTCTCTCGATGCGGGGAGGAACGACCTGCAGGAGAGCGCCGTGACGTCACATGCTGGACGGTGGATTTTTTGGGTCCAACTTATCTTAACGCAAAAGAATGGGAACGCCTCGGGCTGCTGGGCTTGTATATAAAGGATTGGCAATTATCGATAATCGACATCTCTCTTCCGTGATTGGCAGTGGTGGGACACTAAAAAAATTCCCCTTTTGCCCATACTTGAACATAGCAGCTCATCGTCATTCATTATAGCCTAAAAGTACAAAATGTATACTGAACACTTAAGCCAACTCCCAATCGTCACGGATCGTATTGGATCGAGGGAGGGCGTGAAAGTTTTCGGTAATACCCGGCGTCATAATCGAATGGCACACAGATTGGAAGTTCCTTTTGTGTCGGGCGTCAGTATGTATTGGTCAGTTTCCAGATCTGCGGTATATGAGGTGTCTAACGTGAGCAAGTCGAAAATAACCCCAGCTTGAATGTAGGCTGTACTTGAAAACTGGTATGTACAAAATGGTTATAATCACTGAGCACTGAAAAACTGTCTGAGGAAGATGATCTGGTTTGGGGTTGGAAAGGGGACCCTGGTAAAGTCAATTTTACATTACATTTGCAGTGAGTTTTAATCTGTAAATTGGGTGAGTCATAAGTGGTTAGTAAAGGAATCTGTTCTCACCTATTGTACCCTCTTAAGAACAAGGAAATTTAGTTATTTAATTTATTTATTTTCACATTAGGTACGCAAAATGCTATAAAAAATTGCCTTGGCTCCTGCTGTTTTTTTTTATTTATCAAAAGAGTAAATTAGTCTGTCTATTGTTCCTTATCACCTATTCACCCGACAAACAATTGTAAGGAAAAGCGACCAAACCTTACTAAACTAGTGCATTAGTTCACGAGTGCTTTCTAAACGAGTGCTTTGCATAAACGAAAATATACACTACCTGTAGCATTCTTACTCTCGAATACCATCTTTCCCTAGAGGATTTTAGTTGTTTTGATTTGTTCAGCTTGGTAACCTCAGTGCACATGCGCAGTTGCCCACCTCTCCTTATACAAGTGCCGAGGCGTGACTGGTTGTCATATTTTATTCTCTCTCGCTGTGTCATGGTGGGTGGGTGAAGGTATGTGTATTTACGTTTAGGCAATAGAAACAAAAATTAGCTGGTGGCAGCCGGCATTTTTTACTTTCTATGTGCCGTTCGAAATTATCATTACCTGTAAAATTAGTTTTTACAGTTAGACCTCGTCAAAACTAGCAGTGGACATCACCTTGACGGGCATCCTAGGGTTACGAGCTGGATAACTCCCCCCCCCCCTTAAAAAAAAGTTACAAACTTCGCACTATTCAGAAAACAACAACAACAAAAAACTGGCAGACTGGCTCTCTTTTCTAGATTCGGTGGCCCTGATAAGGGCGGTATTTTTAAAGATGAAATGTGGGTCTTTTTCTTAGTGGTTAAGGGGGGGGGGGGGGTTAAAAACACGTCTGGCAGTGACGATGAGTCCCAGACGATGTAGTCGATTGCCTTGTGTGGTCATCTTTCTGAAGAAGTGTTATGTGAAGACTGTTGAACTTATCCAAGATGAGCTGCGAGGATCGCAGGAACCGGGATGTTGTTGTAGAAAAGCCCATGATGTTGAGAGGTTCTCGGTTCATGTGCAGTATCCCTGATGTTGTTGTTGGCACAGTCGAGGTTGTAAGCTTCATAGGCGTTTACAATGACTGTCTTGATGCAAGTTGTGATAATTCTAGCGAAAGTCTCACTGAAGTACCTCCTGCAAAAATTGAAAAACACCAGACAGGAAGACAGAGTTATCACCCAAGTGATGTGTGCGGCTGTCAGGGGTTGGTGATCTGCTCCGGTTGTTGAACCTGCCCCTTCCACAGTTTGCAGATCTGCCACGAAAGGACCAGTTGACGTTGGGGTAATTCCGATTTGAACTTGTTTCATCGTGGTGGTTGTTGTTGTTGTAGCTTTTTCTTTGCATTGGCCAGTTATCCCTGCTGGCTTGGAGATATGGCTTAGTGTTTTGAGCCTTGTGGAAAGGTTTGGGTTGCTGCTTTGGCTAGTCTTCTTTCAACTTTCGTGAGACGTCCAGATGTGGTGCAAGTTTAGGTATGAACCCTTGAAAAAGGTGTCAGATTCGTGTAGTGGCTGATTGCATAATTCGTGTCTCGTGGAGTCGTTGAGATTCGACGAGGAATTTAGAGCGACGTCACAAAGGAGAAGAGAAGAGCTGAAAAGAGCTTTTGTCAGCAAGTTCACCACCGCATGCTGAAAGACAGCAGCTTCAGCAAAGGCTGACCACTCAGCTCGTTTTAGTGCCCACTGGACTGGCCTGGAAACCACAGAACCCCTTTATGTTGTGGACAGCACAACAGGGAGGTGATTGCTCCCTTGCAAATCGGCAGTGACAGCCCAAGTGAAGTGAACTGGGATAGGTAGCAAACAAAAGGCTAAGTCCACCGCTGACCAATTACCTGTGGCCTGGTTACAGTGTGTCATGGCTCCATCGTTCAAGATGCAAATGGAACCTTCTGCATCCACTTCTCAAGGATCCTCTCCTTGTCATCAGTGTTAGGTCCTCCTCACTGGATGAGGTAGGTCTTAAAGTCGCCCAGCAAGAGGAAAGGGGCAGGTAGTTGGTGGACCAGCTCTTCTAGGTCACCAACCCCAAAGATCTCATCTGGTGGTAAATAAAGCGAACAGACTGTAATATCCAATCGGATAAAAACTCTAACCGCTACCGCCTGAAATCTCGTGTGTAGAGGCACACTGGCATGCGGCTGAGAGTGGTGAACCAGCACTGCAACTTCACCATGTGCACATGGCACAGGGGGTCTGCAGCCAGACGGTAGACAGAGTATCCCCAAACAACCGGATTATCTGACGCCTTAAAGCAAGTTTCTTGCACGCAGCAGCACAGAGGTTGCCAATGTGACAAAAGCAGCCACAGCTCTTCTGCATGGGTCCAATAACCTTGGTAGTTCCACTGAATGATGGTATGCGCAGTCATTAGGGCGGGCCTAAGATTGAATCCTTCCCCTGAACCATTCTTCCGGACGATTCGAAAACATCTGATTCTTCACCTGCATAAAAAGTTCGAGTGAGATCCAGAACGAAGTTGTCCTCGTAAGGAGGAAAATGCTCCAGAAAATTGAAACAAGAAATCTCTCCCTGCCCCATGGGCATAGGTGGATCAAGTTGTTGATGGGATTCAATGGTCCCCTCAGCTAGTTGGTCATTTAACGACCTTGCCACTGTCTCTCCTGGTGGTGACTTCCTCATGGGTGGTGTTGAGGCTGTATCAGCAGGAGATTTCTTGACTTTTTCTGCGGTGCACTCCGGGTGGGCGGAGGCTTAACTGAGGTTTTAACCTTCTTGGTGACAGTCGCAGCAGCAGTAACACGAACATCAGCAGGAGCAGGAGCATTTGCAGGCTGGGCAGATGTCGACAGCAAGACTGCAACTGGGTCCGGAAGATCCAAAGTCTCTGCAAAGATGGATATTGCTGGGTCATCAAAGTAAGAAGCTTGCCTACCGTCCTCGTCAAAGACCTGAGCTCAGCGCGCAAACCAGCCAAATCAGCAGACTCACTAACTGGGACAGACATTGGCGCACTGCATACCTGCGCAAAAGATCACTGTAACTCCGGAACCGATAGTTTAACTTTTTTCCGTACCTCTGAGTAGGAAAGCCCATCCTTCACCTTTAGTTTCTGCACAGGACTGCCATAAACATGGCAGTCCCGTTAAGAGTCCTGGTGCTCACCACCGCACTTGATGCACTGCTCCGGGCCAGCACAGTCAGCACCTTCATGGGTTGCCTGAGCACAGCTAACACAGGTAATCTTACTCTTACACAAACCACTGGTATAGCCGAAGCGCTGACAGCGGTAACACCGCATTGGATTTGGGACGTGACATCTGACCTTCAACCACAGGTAACCAACAGTAGTGTGCTGCGGGGCAACCTACGTATCAAAGGTCAGGAAAAAGGTGTCAGTTGGCTGGGCACCATTATCGCCTTTCTGTGTCAAACACTTCACAGCCGTAAAGCCTTGCGACTTGAGTTCGTCCAGGATGACATCATCACTGAGACCGCTCAACTCAAAGCACGTCACAACCCCCTTACTGCTGTTCAATGTACGTTGTGGCTCGACATGCACTGGGCATGATCCCAGCTGAGTCGCTGTCAAAAGCCTCCTTGCCTGAGTGTCATTCCCAACCTCCACAACGTATCCCCCAGCAAGGAGCCGAGAAACTCCCTTCAGATCAGAACCGAGCACAGCAAACAGACCGAGATGCATGACATTCGGCCCACTCCCGTCACCACCAGGAACTTCGAGACTTGGTCCCGACTTTTACTAAACTCTTGTAACTGGGCACTAGGCCCAACCATCTCAGGTTCCCTCCTCTGGTGCTTGTTAGTGCTGCGAGGAGAGGAAGAAATTTTTTTGGAGGTAAGGGAAGAAGAATTTATCATTGAGAGCAAAAAAGAGGTCGCGGCAGTAAAAGAAAACTCTACGCAGCACTCGGGTGATGCAGGGCCGGAAGCCGCCGGCTTTGCACCAGGAAGCTAACACCGCCGTCTATCTTGGTGAGGTGGCAGCCTAAGCATGCTGAGAGGTGAGGCCACCACGGAAGCCGTACACACCACTTCCCTCGATAACTCAAACAATTAGGGCCGTGATGCAGATGAATACAGAATAAGTTGCCTCCCCACATCGACAGCACCCGAAAGGTTATAGCCAATTGACCTTGGGCTGGCTCGCCCAGGTTACTCATCCTCCGGAATAAGGAGTCAAATCCCAAAAGCCAGGATCTCTGCCGCCATGGATTGCTGGGCTGCAGCACACGGCCAACATGCTGGGGGTGAGGATGAAAAGCCCAATGACCAGAACGGGTAAATCGTAATCAAACCCAAAAGGGAATTCAAACCGCCAAACACCAGCTAAGCAGCCACCCCGGGCCTGGTTTGTCTGGATATTCTTTCACCTCTTTCTGACTATTGCTTGCAACGGGTGTTAAGCCCTCTCCCGCCATACACACCGTAGGCTCACTTGCAAACTGTTGTGTTGGGGCTGCTAGTGTTAAAGACGGACTAAAAACCCTCTGCCATGCAGACCTTGGCACATTAGCAAAGCGTGATACTGGGTTCTACGGCACACAGAGGTACGGTGGGCTTATTCTATCCCCAGCTCACAGGAGATAATTGTGTTGAATCATGTTGAGGTTGACTAATACTAAAGTTGACTGGTCGAAGTGTTATTAATGTATTATTTTATTGCTTATTTTTATGATTAAGTGGATAATGCGAATTTTATTGGCAATCATCCCACTCTTGTGAGAGTGCTTCCCGTTTTGTGAAAAAGAACATAGAAAAGCATGTGTTGACGCTTCTAGAAGCTGGGTGAGTTATTAAAGGTTTAAATACATTTTATCAGTTTGTGCTGATGCAACCTGTCTGGTTGCACAAAACCTAGGCTAGGCATATTTGTAGTGTGAATTGCAGCGAGTTTAAATTTTGCTGGGAGCAAGCAAGTGCTGGTAGTGTGTTAAATTAAATTCTTTAAATTTAAAAGCCTAGTTTAGCTTCGCGAAGAGGAATCGTTTGAGTGCAGTTTGCTCAATTAGTTTAACTAGCTTACTGTTTGTTGCTTATGAGCAACGAGAGCCAGTTTGAGGGGAATTTAAAGATTGTTTAGATACTCCTTTCTAGCCTCAATTAGTTGATTTGGAGGAAGCTGATGCAGATATTTTCATCACGCCTCTAACTCTATATCATAAGAAACTCGAAGAATATGACGCAAGTGCAGAAACTTGTTCCGTCAACTTTGACAGAGTTAACTTTTACCATGCGTCATGTCCCTGTGAACAAACAAGTGGCAGTTGTATTAACCAGAGTCGGTGCTAAGTGCTACGGGTTACTCTATAATTTGTGTGCACCTGATGCACCAACAACTAAGGCTTTACCTGAATTAAACACCTTGTCAGCAGATAACCAATACCCAAAATCTAACTATTTGTGCGAGAGAGTGGCTTTTCAAAGACGAGAGCAGGCTGTGGGTGAATCAACCTTACATTAAACTGTAATTATGGTACTGATGATGGTCCAAAGTTAGTGAGTATGCATCGCAACAGGTTTGTCACAGGGATCCGCATGCCGAACATTTTAAAGCAACGTCTGGCTTTGAACCCATCCAAAATTACTTTTGATTCTGTCTGCACCTATGTTCATGCGCAAGAACTAGCTGAGCAGAATGTCTCTCAGTTTCAGGGGTCTTCTATTCATGCTGTGCAAAATAAACATTCTAGTAAATTCACAAAAAAATTCAAAATGGCATTACGTGGTATTGTTGTGATAAGCAGAGGCATGTGAAAGTTTTCTGAAGGTTCAGAAAGCATAAATGCTGAGCCTGTAGGGCAGAAAGACATTTAAGACGAGCCTGAAGGTCTAGCAAGCCTGCTAGAGACAATGCGACGTCCGGACCTCATAAACCTAAAGTGGTACAGACAGCTGGTAAAAAGAAAAAAAATCATAAATATTCTTGAAAGAAAGCACAAATGGTTAATGAGTCATCAAATTATGACTCGGACTGCATTATCTGTGATTCGCAGTTTAGCCACGATTCTGACGATATAAACTCACTCTTAGCAAATGTACACAATAACACGTGGATAGTTCATTGCCTGTTAAAAGAGCACGCACTTCCAGTTGAGGTTGGTACTATAAGTATTTCAGTAACGTCAAGTTAAACACAACTAAGATTTGCACTCAAGTCGTGGATTGGTGCCACTGTAAACTCTCTTGGCACAGTTAAATTAAATATGACTTACAATAACCAAACTGAACGCTTATATGCCATAATTGGTCCTGGCGAACAGTCAGCCTTGCTTGGAGGCAGTTGGCCATCAAAATTTAATATGGACATTAATCAATTTTATACTGTGTCTTTCGATAATTTAAGAACTACAGAATTTAGAAGAAGATATTCATTTAGTGTCGACGAGCAAGTATTTGCAATGTTTCTGAACTATTTTCACCCAGTTTAGTTATCCTTAAAGGGTTCAAAGCAAACATTAAACTGAAACTAGATGTAGTACCTAAATACTGTAAAGTCCGACCTGTTGCTCTGGCTGTCAGGGAAAATGTGGAGGCAAAAATCAACCGACTGGTTCGGGAGTTTGTTTTGAACCCATGGATTGTGTGCCTGGGCTACTCCCCCGTAGTGCTTGTGTTCAATCTGTACTATGATATTTTCTATTGTTGGGGATTACTCAGGCACAGTAACATTTATTCTTTAATTAGCTGGTTGTTACACCATTTCGATAATAAATATCTATGTAGCATTCGAAATATCCATTACCAGTAAATTTAGCATTGTTACTCTCAAATGCCATCTTTCTCTAGAGGTTTCAAGTTGTCCAGCTCGGTAACCCCAGTGCGCTTGTGCACCCCTCCATATAAAAGTGCCGAGGCGCGACCAATTGTCATCTTTTTTCCTTTAGCGCTCCACGGCGTGAACACGCTCTTGTTTTAACCTCATCATCCTTCGTTTTCAGGACATCACATTTTCGAAGATCCTTCGCATCTCGAGACCCTATGCAGCTGAAGACTTTTCCACTGTGCTGGTGAGAACTAAAAGCACATCGTAGGATGCTTCGTTCAAGAACACTTCTTCGTCAGCCAGCCCCCCGCCTGATGACCCTGATGTTGCTGTCAGCCCATCGCCTTCGGCATCTCCTTTTGGCACGGCTTCCTCTTCAGGAACCCCGCCTTTGCCGCATCTTTTGCAGGACCCACCGATCAGTGCTTCTGCATCTCCCGTTCCTTGTGACCATACTACGAAGTCGTTATCCATCCTCGCAAAGCCAAAATCAAGGAACAAGACCACGAAAACTGACCCGAAACGTCATCGTTCGTCAATCAATCCGCCCCTCGACCTTTCATCCCATTCTTCTCGCTGCTCTCACATTCCACCTTTGGCATCACCTACGGCTTCCGTCGATCAGCCTCTTTCTTCTAAACAAGTCCACGCATTTATGGACATGGCCATACGTGACTTCAAATACAAGCAACATTCGTCTCGACCTGCACCACCTACACCCTGGAATGGGTTACATCCTCATTACGTGAGACTTCATACAAACATCTCCAATCCCATCCTTCAGCTTCGGGGAAACAACATAGCAGCTCTCCTTCACACACGAATGCTCAGATAGTGTCTTCAACCACCATTTCCATCTTTCGTTGACCTTCAACTCCTCCTTCCCGTTCTCGTGACCATCATTAAGGAGTAATAGCTACCGACCTTTGCCGGTATCGCCCTTTCGCTCTGGACACCGGCAGCGAGTTGGACACAGCTTCAGCACTCAACACCAATTGCCGTAGCTCTGAACTTTTGTCAATCCAATCGATCGACAGTGATTCTTGCCACACCCATTTCAACGTCACCTTGACGATGACGATACATCAGGGATCCTGTTATCTGAACTTCTTAAAAGCGTTGAAGATATTGTCCCAGACTGTTTCCTTTACTCGCCTACTCCTACAATTTGGAACTTAAAAAAACAGAGGCTCGTCAACTGGATTTGGCTCGGCATACATGACCGGAATCTCAAATGCTGTGCTGTCTTAGGCAAATCAACCACACTTCTAACCACGCTCTTATGCAATGGAGGCCAGCTACTGGGCAAAGGTGAACCATTGGAGTTGCACGAGGATCCCCCTCCACCTCGACCTGGCCACAGAACATGGTTCTTTCGGCTGTTTGGTGATGGCTCTGCCAACTCAAGAAATTTTGAAACCTATCCCCAATCTAAGTTTTTAACTGCTGCGGCAAAAATGGATTTTGGAACAGCCCTACAATTCTCAAAGAAGTTAGAAGTTCCCTCAGCCATTTTAAAAGACAATGACAAGATCTTTCTTTTCGGCCTTCGAGCCGCCTCACAAGCTGATGAGCTCATGTGAGACGCTTTATGTGAGATGCTTTCATCTGAATCAAGTCTATAATTCCTGATCAACCACTCATCTTACCTATGTGGCCCTTGCTGCTGCTCATGCTACTATCCCACGCACGTCCACGCAGCCAAGACGAGTACCTGTTCCATGGTGGTCACCGGCTTGCAGGCAGGCCATTCGGGCCCGCAGGCAAGCATTGCGTGCATTTATGGTAAGCCCAACTACTGACAATTTTGTGGTCTTTAAGTGCTGCCGTGTCCATGCCAGGTATGTCATCCGTGAAGCTAGGAGTGCTTCGTGGTGTCACAGTTAAGGATAGCGAATGCCATGATCTCTTCTGTGTCAGATATCACTGATTGTCTTGTGTCTGCATTTGTGCAGGTCCGGAGTGATAACCATTATAATCCTGGTTTCCTCGGGATCAAGAGTAGAGAGGAGGCTTACTCGCTAGACTTTTGCTTCGACAGTCTAGAGGAGTTCAATCGACCATATACCAGGCAAGAATTCGTTATAGCGTTGGCCAAGTCACGTAACTCTGCCCCAGGGCCTGATGATGTTCACTATCACCTGTTGATACATCTGCCTCGTGCTTCCCAGCAGTGCTTGCTGGAGAAGTTCAACCATGTGTGGTCAGAGGGCTCTATTCCGGCTGCGTGGAGGACAGCAGTTGTTCTTCCGATGGTGATAACTGGAAGGAGAAGTAGGGTCTTTGTCCGGTTTTACAACTTCTCCTTCCAGTTATCGCCCAATCGCTCTGACTAGCTGTGTCTGTAAACGTGTGGAACCGATGGCCAGTGAGAGATTGGTCTGGGTGCTGGAATCACAGGGATTTTTATCTGTGTCCCAGTGTGGCTTTCGACGGTTTCGATCAACCATTGATCGTGTGGTTGCCCTTGAATCAGATGTGAGGGAGGCTTTTAGCCTGCGTCATCATCTGGTTCATGTCTGGTTGTGGATAGTTTGGTACAGGAAGGAAAATCTGATAAATTTAAGTTTGAACTAAATTTTATAACTCTCATCACCAACTGTAGTGACCAGTTCAGGTGTTGGGTTACGTAACGGGCAGCGCCCTAGACGGGCAAGGGCATGCCAAGCTTTATATGTAGCTAACAACAGTTACACAAGGCACCACCACAGAGTGGTGCAGAATTAATGAACTGTAAGTGCAAGCCGCACCGCACGAACACCGCAACCAAACGGCCAACTCAATTTTTTTCCAAATCAGTTTTCAGTTTTGCCAACTAGACGTGCACGCCTGATTTTCATAAAGTTAATTGCTATCTCACCTTCAAATGCTGAAAACTTGTACGGAATCTGTACCAAATTTTTTTGACAGATTTAGTAAAAGTTTCTACTTTAACTAAGAAGCATTTTAAATCATGGCAGTGATGGACTAACATAGCACTCCTATACTTTGTTCCACATTATGTTTTCAGAAAACTGACTGTATGACGCCAGGTTATCTTCCACTACGAGTGCAAAAAATCCGTAAAACATCCCATTCGTAAACTCTAACAGTAACTATGTTGAGTCTACAAGTATGATATACACATGTTTTTTGTACTCTTAGTGTAAGGAAACGAGTCGCCATCCAGTCAGTTTTCTGAAAACATAATGTGGAACAAACTATAGCAATCAGACGTACAACTGTTCACAAGTTTTACGAAGTTAATTAATTGATATCGTGACTTAACACGGCGAAAACGAGGCGGGAATGTATAACAAGTTTTATTTTATATAGATTTTGTTGACGTTTCTTCTTTACGTGGTTTTCAAATCAAGCAGCAGGTATTGTACTGAGCCGGTATTGTATAAGAAGAACTATCTAGCAATTAAAATGACCTGCTCAATTTTGTAATTTTGTGAACTGTTGACGATTTTCGCAAAGTTAATTGATACCACGACCTCAAACGGCGAAAAATCGGATTATTAACCAGGTTTGTGTTGCACACATTTTGTTTGCATTTCTGCATAAACTAAGACACCTTTCAGTTTTGCCAGATATGTAAATTTTCGCGAATCCCCTTTTTTTCCCCATTGGGTAGAGTCCTAAAAGAGTACAGACTGTTCTAAATGCGCAGGCACTCTGTGGCATGATCTGACCTATTGTGTGCGTCTAAGGCGAGCGGTGATGTGACCAAAATCGAGTTGGACCAGCGTGTAACGTAAGTGTTGCCTATAAACTCACAATTGTACGCAAATTGTGTGAAAAATGAGGGAACAGAAGCACCGTCATAAACTTAACTTTCCAACTGGCTGAAGTGATGGTTATTAATTACTGCAGCGATAAAAGTGTTCGTGCAAAAGTGATATTTATTATTGCAAATGGTCATTTGGGTGGAAATTTATCCGAGTTTACCAACCGAATTTTGCGAAGAAACAATTTTCAGCGGGCCCGGACAGGGGCCGGCAAAATTAAGTTTTTATGTAGTAGAAAACATTACTATTAATGTCTTAATGTTTTCTACTGTTAAAAGGACATAAATCTTTCCAGTATGTCGAGCGACCTGTTGAGAACATCATTTGCAACATTTTCGCAGGTTAGAGTTAATGTCGCAAAATCACCTCGCACGCAAGAAAAAACAAGAGAATGAATGTGTCGGCAACATTTACATATATGTATAGGTTTGAACTAATGTAGCAAAACTGAGTCATGCAGGAAAGCCAACAGGGATTTATGTCTCTTTAATGGGAATCTTCACCATACCCGCCCAATTCGTCTATGAGGTACGACATTATGCCGGAGATTCTTATCACGTATTAGTGCGATGCTGACGACTTACATGTCTTTTTCTTGTGTCTGTTCCCTTAGAGCATTAAGTTTTTTTTAAGGCATACATCCGTATTCTATACGTTTAATAACTTTTTTAATACTAATTTATTTTCTGCTAAAACATAAAACCAAAATTAATTTGGAGGAGAAAATGGGTCGAGGGAAAGTAAATTTTGCAATTTCTCGGTAGCTACAATATAATAAGTTTTATCACTGCAGTGATAGGTAGCTTTACACCACTTCGGGTTATTAAGTCAATTTATGTCAGACAATAACACCAAAAGCAATGTCAACAAAACAAATCACAAATTAGGAAGAGGTGAATTCTGGCATTTTGAGGAATTATTTTTTGAGAATTAGAGTGTATAATGCTCATTGAAAATGTTTTACTATAGGCTACTCGTAACCACAGCATTTTCAGTAGCGAATTCCAGGCTAGATCACGAGAGGCAAGCTATAGCGCTATTTCTGACGTCACAAACTAATTTTGTCTGGGAGTTTCACAGTTTCTTGAATTGTGTTAAATGTTAAAACGACGACTATAAAAGCTTCTCAATTTGTAAAATCTATTATAAACTCAGTATTTTTTTGTGTGTGTGTCGAGACTTGGGCCGTATACTTTGCTGTTTAATCTCAACACCGTCTTTGTATTAGCAGTGTCGGTCTCGGTTTCGGTCTTGTTTTATCTTGACTCTTCGAGACGAGACTGAAACGAGCGAAGACCGAGACGAATGCATAAACCAAAACACTGTATGCCCCGTATAATGCACTAGTTGGACTGATTTGTCCGTTCGAATCCGAATCACGTCACTCAGTGCCACAGTTAGCCTTTTTCAAAGGGGGGGGGGGGGGGCAAGGCTAACATGTAGGGCCCCCCCAAACTTAGTATTTTTGGGTTGATGATTATGGTCTATTTTATAGTAGGTTTAAGTAAAATTTGGGCTTCATGCTTTGAATTATGGGGCTCCTTGCCTCCTGGGCCAGGGTACCTTGCACCCTTTGCACCCCTTTAATTGCGGCACTCGAATGAAGCATAAGAGCGCAATGATGGCTTTTATGTTAACAAGTGATTTGTAGCGTATGATTTTTGCAGATGGCTTATTTCCCGATTCATCTTAAATAGAACGATATAGTCAATATACGGCATCAATAAATGGGGTGTAGAGGTCGTCAAAATACGAATGAACGGAGAAGACTTGATCTTAGAAAATCTTTCTCAGTAATGACAGAACGTTGTTCGTCTCTTTTAAAGCCTCTTTAGAGCCGAAAAACATCTTTCCCATTCTTTCCGAGTTTGTTTTCACTCTTAGAAGAAGCCGACTGGTTTAAGAACACATCTATCCGTCTCATCCTTTCTTATATAGGCCTATTGCCGGACCGGCAGATTTTGAAATGTGTACATCGTTCTTCGTATCTTCAAATCTACTAACTCTTTTTTTTTTCTTTCAAAGACTGCTGGCACCGAGTTGTTCACAAAGAAAATCAACAAAGTAATTCCCATCGAAACGTTTGCACTGGCATGAAGCTACTTTATAGTTTACGTTTTTGGCGTTAGCCTTTGTAAGGGAGCTTTTAGGTAAAGAACAAGCCTACAGGCAAAAAACAAAAAACAAAAAATAAACAATACGATTACAAGAACAACTGCATCTTCACAGCAAATCTTACAATAAGATGCGACATGTGTATCTTTTTTACCCATCTGGTTCAAATTCCCTTTCCGCTTGTTCCTTTGTTTGAAGGACTTGGGGCGCTAACTTTTTGTTGAAAGAAACTGGTCTAAACCAAACAGTCATATTCTCCAATTTGAAGTTGTAAAAGAAGGAATTTCACAGACGTTTCCACTAAGACAAAGATCAACAAAACAACAAGTGAAAGGCCCGCGGCAAACATCTAGAAGCGGGTGCCATACAGGTTTATGGCCTTTGACCTAGAAATAGCGCTCGCGGACCCCTCGCTTACCCCATTCTCAGCAGCCTGGCTCATGTCTGCACCTAAACCGTTCCCGCGGGAGACCATCCCATTGTAGTGTTATTGAGGCCACGCGAGGGGCGATTTGCAAATGAATAGCAATTGGGCTCGTGTGAAAAATCCCTTTCTTATTCTAAAACGGTCCGTTTAGACAAGTAGACAAGTGCTCCTAACACTGTACATCTGTTCGTTTGTCTGAAAAAGCATCGGAGGAAGCGTTGAAGGGGTTAACGGAGAGTTAAAAGTCCAAGCCAACGAACCATGAAGAGTGTAAATTTAAAAGTTATATACAAAACACAGCAAACACGGGGGTGTGGAGTTGAGGCTTAATGGCGCGTCGACAGCTAGACCATTAGCGATAATCTTAGTCACAGTGCAGTAGTTCTGGTTGGCCTTTAAAAGTACTGATATCCTTCAACCAGGGAAAGGCCGCCCAGGTTAATCATATCATATCAAAAAACAAAACTGGTAAAGGTGCCACATAGTTCCGAATGGTTCGGCCCTTCAAAGGAGTGATATCAACACATCAAAACATTCGCCAAGCTAATCGCACCGCTAATAGTTCGAAGGTTAAATGAAAACTAGAACATTGCTACTTTCGGGAGCAATGTTTAAGTTTTAATTTAACGTCCAAAGTATTATTCGGTGCGATTAAGTTGACGAATGTTTTGGTGTGTTGATATCACTCCTTTGAAGGGCCGAACCATTCGGAACTTGGCGGCCCCTTTTACCAGTTTTGGTTTTTGATATGATATCACTCCTTTTTTTTTTTAATTGTGTATTTACTCAACGCCACTACCACGCAGAATTGTAATAAGTGCCACGTCAACAAGAAATTGGTTTTCAACACTTTGTTACCGTACTACCTTTTGCCTATAGGCCGAACCATTCGCAACTTAGTCACCTCTTTATAGGTTTTTGGTTTGGTTTTAATTTTGTCGTAATTTGTTTTATTTAGTTAGTTTAAGTGTGTTGATATCACTCCTTTGAAGGGCCGAACCACCCTCAACTTGGTGGCCTCTTTACCAGTTTTTGGATTTGTTTATTTTGCTTTGTTTTTACAATTGGTTTATTTTTCGTGAATTGGACGTGAATACAATTTCTTTTGCAACGTTGTTTAGATTTATCGTGATACACTAGTGTGTGTTTAGGCACGCACGTCAGTATACACGTTGTCATATTGTCCGAACTTTGGCCGGACCGGTCTGGACCCACCCAAAAATTAACACTAACGCCACCAACCATACAGAGGGCATATAGGCAACGTTCAATGTCACCTACAAATAGTACCCTACATAAAACAGCACTTTATCAAATTTAGCTTTGTGAATTAGGAAAAAGCAATAAAACTTAGGTTTCGAAATTAGATGTTTTCGTGTACGATACTGGAATAACTTTTTTAATTTTTTTTTTTATTAATAAGTAAGAAAACTGCTGTAATAGGCAAGGAAGGGAAACAAATGTCCATCCGCAACCGAGTCCAGAAAATTAACCATAGCTAAAATATACAAGTTGCAAATACTGCGTATACGAATTGCAGGTCAAAGGCACAGGGGCTCGACACGATGGCACGGACTACAACAACACAAACGTATGTTTGTTTATGTGTGTGTTGTTGTTGTTGTCCGTGCCCCTGTGGTCAAAAAGGTTCAAGTCAAACATGGCATTCAAATGAAAGTGATAATCTACACGTTACAAGTTTAAAACATTTCATAAAACCTGTAAAATCCACCTTGATTAAACTTTTTAAAACTCTTAAGGATGACGACGGTACAACAACAGATGGCAAGGAAATTCCACTGAATTCCCGCTGAACAATCGTTATAAAGCAGCCAAACAGTGAAAATCATACACTAGAAATTACGTAGTGCAGTAAGCCACCTTTATGCACTGTAAGTTTCGTCGGAGTGGCATGACCCGGATTCGAACTGGCAACCCAATTCGTACTCACTCCTCCACTCGCATAAAGATGACTCACTGACGCCGTTACAAAGTCACAGCAGTGACTAGGGTTTAATTATCCCTTTTTACGTATTTTTTTTTACTTGAATCTGACCGCAAACTTACGGGCCGAGACGTTCGTGCGTGTGAGAATAATGCAGCGTGTCCCAAAAGTCTTATAACACCATCACAACTTTTTAAGGGGTTGAAAGAAAATAGTGAAACTCTGGCAATGTAAGTTTGGTTAAAATATCTACCTTTTCGTACAAGGACGTAGGTGGCAGAAAAATTATTCGTTCAATTCAGTTGGTTCATACCTACAACGTCTTTTGCGGTTTGAAACCCAGAGTGTGGGCATCAGTGCCCCGGTGTTCTAAGACTTTTGGGACACCCTGTGTTTCACGTGGCGTATGGAGACACGAACAATGGAGTCCTCATCCCTGATAAAAGAAAAAAAACATACTTATAAAACCCGTATCACCCTGTCATGGGAATTCTTTAAAAGTAGGCCACGCATAGACTGTTGTATAAATACGATGTTCCTAATTGCAGTTTGTAATGCATAGATGTAATGCATAGTTTGTAAATGCGTAAATGTAAATGGCAGGTACCTTAACACTTTTCTCAAACTTGCAATGATTTACTTCCACGAATTTACAAACTGCAATCTCAAACAGCCCGGAATTAGATTTTATGCAAGTTTTGTAGCTTTGTTTGATAGTTAGGATCATTTTGTCGGCTCTTGAATGGTTTGAGCAAATTTAGATACATGTTATGAAGTTCTTTTATCTTTACTATACAATGCGCTTGTGCACTAAAATTGGAATCGATGCCTTGTGCCACAAATGCTTCAACTTTGAACGCAACACAACTTGAAACTTCAGCGACTGCTGGGTTCTCTGTAAATCTCTCTGTCGTTTCTTCTTTAAGAAACAAGTTACAGTTCATCACCCCAGCATTTGTGGGAAGAACGGTCTCTGGTAAATCCGAAGCGTTTCCAAACATCGGACAACTGGTACGCGGCCATGTCTTGGGCTGCTTGCATCCAGAAACGCCAGCAATTCTAATTATTTTCTAATCTGAAATAAAAAAAAAGAAAATTAAAGTATTTATTTCAAACAAAATAAATCAAACAAAGGCAATTTTAAACAAAATTGTGACTTAGGGAAATGTAATTTTAATTGAATACACAATTCCGTAAAAGTTAGAAAAAGCTACATCTTCAGCTGGCTTGGAGCAGACCTGGGATTGAGGGTGGCGCTAATGACCTTACTGTCGTCGCGCCATTACCAAAAGGAAACTTTTCCATACCCAGCTCAAATTAATTTGAAATTATAAAAAATTATGAACATTTTTTGCCGAATATCGCAAAAATGGACGAAAACCGAGATTTTCAAGTGGCTTGGGGCAGACCTAAATATTAACCTAGGCGTAATGCTTTTACCACAGTTTACCTTGTGCCAAACGGAAACCTGTCCATAATCAGCCCAAATTAATTTGCAATTATAAGAAATTATAAATTTTATTGCCAGATATCGTAAAATGGACAAAAACCGAGATTTGACGTGGATTGGAACAGACCTAAATATTAACCTAGGACAAAATGCTTTTAACACAGCTTACTTCGTATGTACTAAAAGGCACTTTACCACACCCAGCGCAAAATAATTAAAAAAAAATTTTTTTCAACTCCGCCCTACTACCCAGTAAAGTGGTTCTAGCGTCGTCCCTGGAAAATTCACTAATAGATGGAGAAATGTTAAGGATTATTCCAGGGTTCGACTTCTTTCTCTTTCTAAACAAAAAATAAAGAAAGTCTAAAAAAGTTAAAAACTGAGCCGTTTCAGATGAGGGCTAAGGCTCTAAATAGAATAAAAAATTTTAAATCTGAGGAAGACGTACGTAGCTGGTTGCAACACTTTAAAATGGTATCGTAATGTAAATTCATTGTATTTATAATAATAATAATAACAACAATTTAACCACACATGATTGAGGTGGTAAGGCAATTGGAAGGGGGGCAATTGCTTGGCTTCTCGTTCATATTAATGGATTTGCACATTTTCCATTAACATGCCATCAACATGCCATCAACATACCGTCAACAAACCCCTGGAAACATGTCAGCCAACCGTCAACTTCAACCAAGGCAACCGAAGACGCAGAAACTCCTAATACAAGACTATTACAATACAGAACCAGTACATTTCTTCACATCTTGTTGAGCAAAAAGGCCATAATTCTAATGCATGGGATTTCCTTTTTCCGGAATTCTTCCCCACAATCGAGCAAAGGAGGAAAGAGTGGGGGGAAGTGGGGGGCGGACGTTGTGTGTGTGTGGGGGGTGGGGGGAACAAAGCCGTGGGGCGTTGATTCACGCTGATGGAAAAGACCATTTTTGTCAGTTGCAGCGTTCTGGTCTGCTCATTTCGTGTTTCCTCGTTACTGGGTCACT
>JAHWFP010245900.1:23915-42819 GCA_023313725.1 Lithobius niger | reverse complement strand
AATGGCGCGTCGACAGCTTGGTCATTAGCGCCAACCTCAGTCACAGTGCAGTGGTCCGGATTGCCACTGCACCACACATTACAGAGATATTATTCAAACCCCTAATCTAAATCTTGTCATACATCTGTACCTCCTGCAAAAATTGAAAAACACCGGACAGGAGGACAGACTTAAGGCCTCTCCAGACAGAAGACAATTTCGTGCGAAGCTATGCGTAACTACGTGCCTACAAGGTCAAGATTGCAGCAATCGTGTGGTTGGTGTTGCGTTAAGGACGAATATTGAAGTCTTTTTTACACCATACTACGTCGGCGTGCAGCCGCGAGCAGCCAGTCTGGTTAGGGCTTTATCGCCCAATTGACGCACAATGTCATGCGGAAGATGGAAACGACGACGAAAACCATCAAGATGGCAACAATCAACAAGGAAGTGCCGGACCGTAAGTGGCCGCCGACACCAATAACATTCAGGAGGGTCAACCCCCCGCAAAAGGAAACAGTGAGTAAGTCGAGTGTGACCAATGCGCAAACGGGCCAACACCACCTCCTCACGGCGACTGCGGCGACACGCCGAGTGCCATTCCTCAAAGATATTGCCCTATCAAAGTACTGTAACAGTAAAACTCTTGGGACGTCGTGTAAGCAAACATCATAGTTGATGCATTGTTGCTCGATTCCGAATGCCTCATCACCATTCATGCCACGAAGACCCAACGACGAGTAATCCCTTCAAACAACTTCTCTTACAAATGTTGAAGAGATACTTAACAATAGACCTTTTGGAACGGCGCGATAGACATTGTTGCACGGGCAATGACATTGCCAAGGAATACGCTGTTCAATTGTTATCGCGAGCGGGATATTCAGTCGGTTAAAGCCCTCAACCTTGGGCCATTCGGAAACAATCGCTCGCGGGCGCTGCACGCCCTTGTGCATTGTTTCCGAATGGCCCGCGGTTTTCCGGCATTAACCTTTACGGAAAGAGCAGTCGTCGGAGAACAACATAATGGGGGGGGGGGGAAGATGAGGCTTAATGGCGCGTCGACAGCTTGGTAAACGGGAAATGGTGGAGTCACTTCTGCGGAACAGTTATTTCCTAATTCTTCGTCCGTGGGTAGGAGTTCTGGTGACTACCACCACCCCCCGACAGAAAATACCTGATGCTTTAACCAAAGCCAGAAGTGAGTGTCCCCGAAACTTCTCGGCCACTGAAATTCCGGGTCAGACCTCTTCTTGCCAGCATACAAGAAATAGGAAATTTAACCTAGTCAGTAAAACTGACTAAGATCCCACCCTCGTCGCCATTAGAATGTAGACCAATTCTAGATAAACAACATTGTGCGTGGTAAATGACGAGACGGGGTTTTGACTTACACGACGAGCAACGGAAGCTAAACAGCTTGCGTCGCCTTACATAACATTTATTGTTAATAGTACATCCTGTAGGATGCGTACACAAACTCAGGCCCTCTAGCGGCCAGTAGGGAAAACCAGAGGTGTGATTCCGTTGCTCCCAAACCGGAAGCACAAACACGTGCGGGAAATTCAAAACAACTTCCCGTTTCTCCAAGTCAAAAGGCGTTCAACGCTCGAAGTGCCTGAGGAAGGTGGGAGATCTGTCAAAAAGATAAAGACCACCGAAAATTCGCAACCTTATTTATGACAATCGAGGGACAATTTTGGTAAATAGCGTACCATGTTTAATTAATTTCTGTTACCAAGTAAAACAATGAGCCTTTCGGCCTATCGTGTAAAGAATTCCCCCGAGTAAAGACAAAATTTTCGCTTTTTTTCCGTGTGTAAAATAATCCCTTTTTTACTTCCGTTATAAAATTTCCTTGTAATACATCACTAATTTTTAATATTTCCTAATTTAAAAAAAAAGATATGGGTCCGTTTTGAGGCCACCTATTGACGCAAACTGGAAATAAAACGACTCCTTATCTTATTAAAACTATAGTCCTCCTGCCGTTCCTGGTAGGGTGAACTCCCGTTTCGCCAAATCTCGTTTCGCCAAAAAGAAAGCAAATTAAAAGCTTTTGCCTAAAGGGCAAATCTCGTTTCGAAAATCCTGTTTCGCCAAAACTAATTTGGCAAAATTTTACGTACACGAAATTTAATACCTTTATCTATGTAATGGGGATTTAAAAGGCAACATTTGACAGACGCAAGCAGTAGTAGGATAAGACCAATTGATTTATTTTCGTTTTGAAAACTGGCAATACAGACGAAAAATTTGCACTTTAAATATTGTTAGAATGCTTCGTCGTCACTATGTCAATGCCAAGGTTCTCTTTTAAGAATAGTTAGTTATACACATTATGGTTACCCTTTTCCAAACGGGAATTTTCGTTTTTCAGAATCCCGTTTCGCAAAATCAAAATATTCTTCAAAAATGAACCATTGCAGAAGTTAAAGTTGCATGCCTGATTGGAAGTATAGTTGCGGTTTCTAATGTTATGTGTTTAGCCGCGGCAGTGCAGCAGCGCGAGCGAGGTACGTATTTTGAAAAAAAAATATTATTCTGCAAAACGAGATTCTGTAAATTGGGTCTTTGTCTATAAATGTCTAACCATTACACGGGAGGCATGTTTTATATTTCGTATGCCGAAAGTTTCG
The DNA here is from genome assembly GCA_023313725.1 of Lithobius niger. Classification (NCBI taxonomy): domain Eukaryota; kingdom Metazoa; phylum Arthropoda; class Chilopoda; order Lithobiomorpha; family Lithobiidae; genus Lithobius; species Lithobius niger. Next base: position 40,201 of record JAHWFP010245900.1, on the reverse strand, counting down.
TGAACGGGATTTGGCGAAACGGGATTTGCCATTTAGACAAAAGCTTTTAATCTGCTTTCTTTTTGGCGAAACGGGACGTAACCCCTGGTAGAAATGAAGGACATGGATAGACCTGTAAAAATGACTACCCATTTTTCGTGCTACAATTTTCGTGATTTTAGCCTTAATACGAAATAAACACTAACCAAATTGTAAAATTGGGGTTGAGTAAGGGTTTGAAAGGACATTCCTTCTCGCTACATTCCAGCATCCTGCGCGAAATAACCTTTGTAACATTAACATAAGTTAGAGTGAATGTAGCAAAGCCATTTCCCACGAGGGGAAAAATAGGAAGATGAATGCCTTTGCAACATTAGCACATTTACTTACGTCTGAAGTAATGTTGCAAAACTGAGCCAATACAGGAAACCTAACCGGGAGGAGTTTTACCTTTAAATGTTAACACGCGTTTCTTGGAGTCGAAGGAAGATTGTGGTGTTATGGAAATTTTAAGAAAGGGGTCTGGATGAGAGAAGATCGTGAGCCACGAGAGAAAATCGCAACTTGCAATAAAACACGGAATTTTCCCGTTTTTTTCGCTTTTTTCCTGTTTAATATTTTCTTCCTTTGAAGAGCAATTTTTCCCCTAAAAAAGGAAAAAATTCCCTGTAAGTGGAAGCACTGATAATGTGAGACGTGTAGATTGACATGTGCACAGCCGTTTTTTGTTGACGTCACACCTTCACCGTTATTTTGCGGACATATAATACATAAATCAACAATATCTCCTTGCTGGGAAGATATTTTTAGATTAATCGGATTCAATTGATGATCCCATCTTATCAGTTTCACATGTGAGAATAAAAAAAATTGCAAATTATTATTATGTAATAATTCATAACAATATTCCGTTATTTTCTACTATATATTATTATTATTAATATAATTATATATTAATATATATCCTATATACTACGATAATGAAGTTTTGCAATAAATTATGTAAGGAAGGCTGTTCTATAACCGCTTAGAAATACAACCAACAAAGTGGGGCGTTAGTTAACCTGTCCAGTATTAATGTTTATCTACTTCAAAGTACTTCTGTTATCTGTCTAATTAACTTAGCTCGCTACAACTAGGCTAGTTGGAAAGGCTGAAATGTTATTTTTAGCAAGGTCAAAATAATTAAGGTGACTTAAATTGGGGCCGAGCTATAGCCTTTTGAAGATATCCTGGTAACGTAAAAGTGGTGAAAATGCATGTAATGTAGCGAAAATCGATATTTTACTTAAAAAACAGCTGTAGCGTCTATACTATTCATTTATTTCAGGAAAAGTCGTTCTGAGGAAGTTGTTTAAAATTACTTTTTCTACAACTTTGCTTCACATTGTCCTTTCAAAATATTTGTATTTACGGCGTTATTTGGAAAAATCCGTTTTTTGGCGGCCATTTTCCAATATGGCGGCCAAATGCCCACGTGGACAGATTATCACCCTAGTCCATTTTGACATTTAACAGGTTACCTACTTGATCCACTTGAGTGATTGTCCATACATTGAAATGGTCACAGAACCACCCTCAGCAACTAGATTAATATTCTAAACACAGCATCCACGTTCCAGATTCTCCGTCATCCAAGAGGCTGATGTGGGTCACGTGATCTCGTTTTAGTCATGAAAATACACTGCGCCGCTGCGAAGTGTTGTTCCTTTTTTTTTTATTTTACCGCTATTTTCGTTATATTGCTCGAAGATTCTACGGTGCTGCATCTAGGAGTTGAAAAGGTGTAAAGGCACCTTTAAATTGTCGAAAGTCGCGCATTTTCAGCAATTTTTTTTGCTTTATTTTCTGTGGCTTTTCGGCCGCATCTTCTGTTTCATTATTTTGTAGCACTTTAGCCGCATTTGCATTTCAGTTGTCACCTTTTTTGTTCCCTCTTGACAATGCTGCCAATTTGTTGTAGCCCTTTAGCTGTGTATCGTATTGTTGGCAAATAAGAGCTAATTTGTATGAGTGCACATAACCAGTTCGTTGTCGTGTATTCCCCTTTATATCTTTCCTTCCTTCAAAAGTTGCCACTGCCCTCGATATATTGTGCTCTTATTTATTTATGTAGCTTAAATTGTACGGCACACACCTCTGTTAACAGCATACACGGTGTTTTACTTGGTAGTCGTCTTAAAATGCGTTTACCAGAAAAAGAATATTGACTTCCGCTGCCGCCGACAAATAATTTCGAGCACACACCTCTGATTAAACTATTATCTCCATAGTAGTCGGTAAAGTTTTGTTTTTTTCTCAAAATGCCAACTTTATTTCCCTGCATGATTCTGGCATTTACGGTTCGCCTAGCACATGCAGCAATAGTAAGTTAGCGCTAATATTTACAAACACTGTAATTCTCAAAATCGATGTTCTGAAATAGTGTTATTAAAAACACAGGTACTTAGTTTTGTTACATCTCAAATTCTCCTAAACTCTGAACGTCTCTGCGTGATACAGCAAAACCACCGTTCCTGCGGGAGTATCTTCGCCATTTTCCAACGCGAATGTCTTGACTGGAAGTGAAAAATAAGGTTTATTGCCTTAAGCGGTTTATTGCCATCAGACCACCCAAGGCGCATGCGTTCTAGACTCCATTCTCTGAAGATTGCGTGCGGTGTTGTACGGTGCGTCGCCCTTGTGGTGTCGCATCGTCATAAGGATTGCGTTTATTTGTCAACACTGTAAATCTTAAAATCGATGAAAACAGAATTGTGAGTAATTAGTAAACAAGTATTTTAAAATTTGTCCAAACTTTTTCCTTTATCAAGAAATGTTTAACAAACCATTACGTTACAGACATGACACGACACAACAGACATACGTGACGTTCAACAAACGTTACCACTATTTTATTGTTAGCTGACTAGTGTAATGTGCAATAATGTGTGCACCAGAGGAAACTGGCTCACAATGTACAGGGTACACAGTGCTATGTGCACTGTGGAGTAGCATGATGCGTATAGTAGAGTGTGTTGTTGGAGTGCACACCGGAGTGAGCTTTGAGTGCGTGCAGTAGTGGTGAGTTTTGCTATTTCATGTTATGATGCAGTAATCAGCGTCAGACCAGTTACAATGTGACTGCAATGTGAGTACCGTGTGAGTGAGTTTCGTGATTGTACTAGTCTTAGGGCAGGGCTTATGGCTTCGGACCGGGGCCCCAATAAACATATAGGGTGAGCACAAAATAATGACCACGTTACAAAAATTTATTAAAAACACACTAGAAACAATATCGGAGTGCGGTTTTTTTTTTGTTGAAAAGGTACACACAAATAGTTTTACGGCCAATGATTAGTTTTGCCATCAATACACTTCACCGTGGGCACCGTTAGTTGCACGCAGTATGTCCAAGCTGGATCCTTCCTCACGCCATGTGTATTGCAACATGGCGGCAGTGATGGTGGCAATGACAATGGTAACTCTTTCGTGCAATTCATCAATGTCAATCACTTTGGTTTTGAAAACAAGGTCCTCCACGTATCCCCATAGGAAAAACGAGGGGAATAATGTTTGGGGAACGTGGGGGCCAAGGGCCATATATTGAACATCGCTTTTTTGCTGCATAGACGCCATTTTACGGATATGACGTCACACGCAGTGAATGCCGGTCAGACTGCTTTGACAACGGTGCGCCGTAAAACTATTTGAGTGTATCTTTTTAACAAAACAAACCGCACTCCGATATCGTTTCTAGTTTGTGTTTAATTACATTTTGTAATGGGGTCATTATTTTGTGCTCACCCCTGTATATATATATTCCACAAAACGCTGGGTGAGCATCTTTTTTAATCATTTTTCCTAGAAACATGGAATATGCAAATTGTTGGTATTTCGCTGGATGTAAACCAGGCCCGTCTCCACACACCAGCCTAGATACATTGGTTTTTTGTTGGTATGGTGGGAGGTGGGGGCGGTGTCCCGGTACATCGCGTAATGGAGTGTAAAATACCAGCTAAGATACATCGGCGTTTGCTCGTGTAGTTCATATTTCACATTCCATTACAGGTGCATCGCGTAATGGAGTGTGAACTATGGAGAATTTCAATGACGGTACGAAATGCGATAACTTTTTCTGTATTGTTTTATAAGGTATATGGAAATAAGCCTTTAGCAAAATTCACTAGTGTACTGAGTGTGGTTTAGTGGTAAACACGTTTTGCCAGTGTTTGGTGAACGATTAGTTCGCGGTTTGAATCTGAATCACGCCATACCAAAGAGCCGCAAGTGTATAAATTTGGAATCTTGTCTTGTTTTCTGTTTGTCCTCGTTCCAAATACCTTTAAGTAATTTAACAAAAGTAGATAGAGAAAAAACGCTCATGCGGTGTAATGTAGTCTGAAATGTGCACACAAATCAAGAACGACGTTTTGAAGAAACCATTCTTCGTCATCATTTTTTTTTTTACAAAAATCCAAAATTACATGACAATATACAGCCAAGTCATCCCTACAACTAAATACATATAAATTTAAAACGTAAAAACCTCATAATGTTTCCTTTCATAAAAGGCAAACAAAACAGGGGGAACAAAACACCCCGTCCTCCCTCTTGGCGAACCAAGCAAGAAAGACTACGTGTATGAAAATTTTAAAAGCCACGCGAACATCAGGCCTGGTCAACAACATTTTAGGGGATATAGTTATGTCGGAAACTTTCACTCCCCTGAAAGTTGTGGATCAGACCTAATCTAGATTTGGGGTTTGTTTAACGTCTCTGTAATGTGTGGCGCATTAACAACCCGGACCACTGCACTGTGACTGAGATCGGTGCTAATGACCTGGCTGTCGACGCGCCATTAAGCCTCAATCTCCCCCCCCCCCCCCACCCGGCCTGAAGTTCGCGTGGGTTTTAAAATTTACATAGATCAAGTCTTTCCTTGGTTGACTAAGCGGAAGGACGGGTTTTTTTTTTCCCGCCTGTTTTGTTCATCTTTTTTGAAAGGAAACATTACGATGTTTTCACGCTTTAAATTTATACGAGGTTTTTACGTTTTAAATGATTTATATGTATTTAGTTGTAGGGATGACTCGGCTGTAGGTTACAATGTAATGCAATTTTGGTGTTTTGTAAAAAACCTGATGACGAAAAATGGTTTCTTCTAAACGTCGTTTCTTGATTTGTGTGCACATTTCTGACTTTTATACTACATTATACCGCATAAGTGCTTTTTTCTCTCTACTTTTGACTGCCCTCGTTCATGTTCATGCTACTGTCTGATGAAGAATGTTGTGAATTTACACTGTGTGGGTCGTGCGCGACTGATTATGGAAGTGTAGGCAACCTTTCCTCTGTGAGGATAACCACGTCATTGTAGTCGAAATATAACGGTGGGGATATCCAGTTGAGGGTTAACGTTAACCTTTTGGCTAAACTCGGTAATAAGGAAAAATGGTGATATCCATCATAAAATAAGTTGAGGGCTAAGCAATATATAGCCTGAAGGTCGAGGACTAACTTAGCACTGAGGAGTTAGCCCCGAGCTGTAAAAAGCGGTGATATCCATCTAGTATTAGCGTTATTCCCGAATTTTAACAACACATTAACAGGGCTAATTTAGCCTGAAGGTCGAGGTCTAAGGAGTAAAGAGCTAACAAAACCCCAACTTAGTCCTACATGGATATCACCAACTTTTTTCTCCAGTCCACTAACTCTCAGGTCGAGGGTTAGTTAGATCGAGAGTTAAGCTAGTCCGGGGCTAGTTTAGACCTCTACTGGATATCCCCACCGTAAGTGTATTTTTAAAATCTATTTTGTCGTGCTCACAGCTTCTTTTCCTGCGATTGATTTCAATAAGATGACTTTAACGAAACTAGCGACGAGTGTATGTACATCCATCATCCTTTAAAAGAACGTGGTTCGAAATTCTGCATTATCGTTTCCACAGCTTACAGCCCATTTCGAACCCACCCAATACTCCAGCCACTTTCCTTTCTTGTTCCTTCCTTTCCTTCATTATCGATTTAGTTCTAAGGGCTACACTAAAGTTATTGGCTATGAAGGCCGAAACCCTGGCACGGAACGCAAGCCAACTAAGTTAGTAAGAAGTGCTTTTCTCGTTTCGTTCCAGTGATGAACCACATCTACGACGTGCAAGTTTACGACGCCTTCGTCATCAAGGGCAACACAGGGGTACTCAAGTGCCACATCCCAAGCTTCCTCACCAACTTCGTACTCGTCTCTGCCTGGATCCGGGATAATACCGTGAAGATTGAATCGTCAACGAGCGGTAAGGCGTCACCTGTGCATGCCCCATTAAACAGGAGAGAGAAGTACTCGGAGGGATGGACGTGAGGATTGGGTGGCATGGATAGATGAATGGAATTGAGTGGGCGCACGTCGGGGGTGGGGGACGGACGTTGGGGGTTGGGTGAGGCTGGAGTAGAGAGAGAGAGTTCTGGCATCCCGGTCGACTGGAATGGAAACCGATTAACCGGAGCTGTTTGATGCCACGATTGATCGACCATTCATGCAACGTCTGCCTGCGCTTGACTTCTGAGCTGTATGGTGTTGACGGCCGGGTCAATGAAATGCGCCTCGGCTTTAAGGGTTCTTAGTAGCTGGTGGGAAATGGTGTGGGTGCCTGCATGATCGTGGATGCCTACTCCAACTTTTAATTGACTATTTTTTCCAGACGGTGATGCGCACCCTGAGGTGGCGGGGGAGGGGTGCAATAGGGGCAAGTACCAAGTACCTCCGCCCCCCCCCCCCTCGGCACCCCCCCGGCCCGTAGTTAAGAATAAAATTTTGTAAAAGAAGACAAATGAGGCATTTATTATTGGTGTGGCATTTACAGGCACCCATTTAAAATTCTGAATATCTGCTTTTTAACGTTTGTAAGGCACTAAAACTGTGGAAAATTAATTGTTGTATAGGGCTTCTAGGGCCGTACAATTTTGTAAAAGAACACAAATAAGGCATTTATTGCTGTGGCTACTAGGGACTTACAATTTTATAAAAAAAGACAAATACTGCGTTTATTCCTGTAGTATTTATAGGCATTTATTTAATTTTGAATTTGGCTTTTGGAACGTTTGAAAATTAATTCTTTTATACAGGGTGTAACAAAAGGTCGTGTCCAAACTTAGGTAACTAATTCCTTAGGTCAAACTAAGAATATAATTCATATAAACATTTGGCTAAAAACGACTTATTCTTTGGTTATCGCATGAATTAAGAACCCAAGTTCCAGCTCCGCCTCCCCATCTCCGCCCTCGCTCTTGCTACTGCAAAAACAAAACCGCCGTTGGAATTTTCGAACATGTCCGAAAGTCATTGGCTCGACGGTGTCAAACCTGCATTAATGTTCAGGGAAGAAACTTTGAACAATTACTGTAACTGCTATCCCCCCAACCACACACAGGAACCAGGTGTCTTTGGGAAACAATAACAATTTTATATTTTTTTTTTATTTTTACGAACCACTCTAGCACTTCATGGAATTAACGTCGTCTGCAGGGCATTTGCAAACCTGCTGTAACGCCCAGGGAAGGATTTTTGACGAATTATTGTGAACCATCTCGCATCGCTGCTGATAAGGACTCGTCACAATATCACAGAACGTACAGTAGCTGGACTATTAAATTGACGCACACCTCTAACACTGCAGTAAGAAATGGGCAACAGATTCCGACAGCAACAGACCAATAATCCAGCTGCTGCACTTTCGTGCAGTGTTAAGTGATTCCCTTTGACCCAGTAGTACTGTTATAGGCCTTTTCCTATTTCACAATGTTTTCTTATTTTAGTTTCGACCCGTGCAGAACTGATGTTCGCGTTTAATACTTCGCGTTATTAAAACCTCTATGGTATTATCAGTCCTACATTAACACCGACTAACGAAGTTTTCGAACAATTGTTGCGTCCCCTCCAGGACGAATTGTTTGGCAATAGAGATATTTTTCCTTTAGTCTGATTTTGATTTTGATTAACAGTTTGTTCTCTACCTTCAGTTCATTGTCTTCATTCACTACCTTCCTATTCCGATTTGTTTTTGCAATATCAAAAGCGTGGGGTGGAGATGGGTTGGTGGAGTTGGAATTTGGGTTCTTAATTCATGTGATAACCAAAGAACAAGACGTGCTTGGTCAAATGATTATATGAATTATATTCTTAGTTTGACCTAAGGAATTAGTCACCTAAGTTTGGACACGACCTTTTGTTACACCCTGTATAGGGCTACTACGCACTTAAAAAAGCTTTCTCCCTCCCAGATCCCTTAGATGAATTCTGGAACCCTATTGTCAATTCCAATTTATTTTCCCCTCCCCAAACAAAATTCTTCGTTGCGTGACTGCCTCCCCCCCCCAAAAAAAAAACATTACTTATTAATATAATTTCAAGAAGTACCCACCATTTAGCATGTAATTCATCAACTTCCATTTAGAACACTGGCATGAAGCCTAAAGCGATATTAATTCTAAGCAACAACAATCCCTTCAAAAGTATACGCAAAGTATCGTTAAGCATAAGCTATACACATAAGGTCAAATACGGCGATTCACATTAGTATTCGTGCTTACTGTTCACACTTACTACCCGCAATAACAGGCCTTCTTATACACTTTGAAATACAAGTACAATTGAAATCTGTTGTGTACAGCGGATTTTATACACTATTAAGAAAGGTTTTTTTCTGTAATTTCTTGCCATAGATGCCGTTGTCCGGTAATTGTTTATTTCTAACGCCGTTTTAAACACTTTTGCATTTATAGGATATTATAGTCTAACGGTATAGTCCATAAAAAAACGCAACAACAGAAATTTTTCAAGCTAGAAAAGAGAAAAATGTCGAAGGCACATGTTTTTTGTGGAGGATTTAGAATTTTTTTAAGTTTAAGAGAGCACTCCCCTCTTGGAAAAACAGTTAGTGGTCTTAGTCTCGTTTCTGTCCTCTGCGTTTATGATGTGTCCGGTTTTTTTTTTTTTTTTGGGGGGGGGGGGGAACGAATATTTTTTTTTGCATTGGAATAGGTTTATAACCATAAGTATACTAATTAACTAAGTTTACATGGTCTCTTGACAACAGCGTCCAGTTGCAAGAAACGGTAAAAAAAATAAAATGAAGAATGCTAATTCTTTCTTAAAATCATATTTCTTACTCTCAGAACTTTCAAATGAGAAGTAGGGTCAAGTAAGAGATCACTTAAATTTCTTGTCAAACAACAATTTGTGTGTTTGAAATGCTTTTTGATACTGTCAACCCGTGAAGAATGGTGGCCAAACAAAAAATGCGGCAGATGGAGTGGATATTCTTTTGGATCACCCATTTTACTGAAATAATTGTAAGCTTCACGTAATTTAATGTAGAAATGTTAAGAGCTTGAAAATAAGAATGTTACATGGCAGAGTATTGAGGAGTTGTCGACCCCCTCCCTGGAGTATGAGGGAAGGAGGATGGCTGGAATGTCTGCACAACCTGTAGGATATACAAAAAAAACAAAGAAGGAGCAGTTTAACATACTTTGAAAGTATGGTTAAAGGTTCTTAATACGCATATGCATCATAGAACCCCTCCCCTCTTTCCACACTGCGATCATGCGATACAGATTAAGAACTTTGTGGGGTCGTCCAAAGTGAGAGGAAGGGATGCACAAGAAGGCTTCAGTGTGCCGATACTGCTGACCATCAGTTTGAGCACGAGTAAGGATATGCATGCAACCATTGTTTAATCTGATGGATGATGTAATGGAGTAAAAAAGCAGGGTAACAGATTATTAAAGTAAAAACCAAGCAGTGCTACAAGATAAAAACACGAACAACGTTTCGAAAATTTTCAATTTTCGTCATCAGGTATGCATAAAATTAAAGCAGGGCAAATGCCACTAAGTCATCATAATAAAAAATAAAATAAAATAAAAGGGTACAATACCATCAATTTAAAAGGATAAATCCCACCAATTTCCCCTTTCAGAAGAGGCCGAAATGGCAACCTTGACTTCCCCAAGACGAAGGTTGGGTGGTGCATTTCGGCCGCCATTTCTGCCTCTTCTGAGAGAGGAAATTTGTGGTTTTTATCCTTTTAAATTGATGGTATTGTACCCTTTTATTTTATTTTATTTTTATTGTGATGATGCTTTTACATAGGATGACTTAGTGGCATTTGTCATGCATATCTGATATTTTCTGCATATCTGATTACGAAAATTGAAAATTTTCGAAACGTTGTTCGTGTTTTTATCTTGTAGCACTGCTTGGTTTTTACTTTAATAATATTGTTTAATCTGCACATTTCCAGTATCAATTCGTACGTTACGTTTTAACAGGTTTATTTTATTTTTATTTACAACCTATGATTTCCTTTGGTGGATGTTAAGGGACGATCAGTAGAAGTCATCATCCCAGTCCCAATCATTATAAAAGATCTGATGGAGGAGTCCAGTAATGAAAGGAGGTAGCGATTTCACACAGAATAATGTTTGTGTGCTGCGTTACGCCATGCAGCACCCACGGAATTCACATGGAGTAATGCTTGAACACTGTGCTGTGCCAAATTGCGTGGACGCGAGCCACGATGACTTCTTGACAAGAAGCAGTCTTATCGAAATGGCATGGCCTGTCTTAGCTTGGCACGAGTTAGTTATTCCATCTGAAATCCGAACCCATCACCGTTCTACGCTGTTGGAAATACCGACTATGCTTCAGTGTAGTTCAGAATTGTTCCACCATTTATAGCCCAAACAAACGAGGCCAAGAGTGACTGCTTGGAAATTAAACTGTCAGTGAACAAATTGTGCTGGTCTTCCACAACCGGCTTAAGTGGGCCCGCCGTGTCTTGCCACAATCCCAGAGGAATTACACACCATGTGAAATCAGGACTAGTAAAACTAACTTGTGAGATATGCAGTCACGGGTCACGTCAGTTCGCTCCCAACCTTCGTAGTTTTGATTAGCCTGTTTATCCAATTTCCGTTTTGGTTTCTTTTATCCATAATTCTGTGTTGTACTTCTATTTAATTAACACAAGCAATACAGACAAACCTGTAGAGTGTACATTACAACGCGAGTCGCTATTCTAAATTGGTTAGCTTGATGATTTTGCTACTTTGGGCAAAGTTAAAGACAGAAAGTCAAAGGCTCAGCAAGAGTTAAAAAATAAAATTAGATGTAAACCTATTTACCTTGCCTTTTGGACTTACATGTCAGACTGCCTGAGTGGGGAATCGAACCCACGACATTTGAAGCCAAAGGCCGAGGTCCTACCGCTGAGCCATACTGACACGGCCACTGCAAACCTATTTACGTTACCTTTTGGACTTATATGTCAGACTGCCTAAGTGGGGAATTGAACCCACGACCTTTGAAGTCAAAGGCCGAGATCTTACTGCTGACCCATACTGACACGGCCAGTATCAGTTTGGCTCAACAGTAGGACCTCGGCCTTTGGCTTCAAAGTTCGTGGGTTCGACTCCCCGCTCACCAAAGTCCAAAAGGCAGCGTAAATAGGTTTGCATCGGTATTTATTGGGCAAAGTTATTGACATTGAAGAGAGCTTCACGATGTTTCATACTTTGCCCATGTTTCCATTGGAATTCTTTGAGAAACGCCTTTATCCCTTCCCATCCCTTGGGATGACACCACAAAGTTGAATATTCCCATAAGGGTTGCCTTCTCAAGCATATACGTTCGCGTCACCTCATAATCCGATGCCTAGTATGAGTATGTATGCTCTACCTAGTAACAGTTCCTCTCAATCACCCATTATTAATCATCGCAACCCAAGTTGAAAAGGCACCAGTGATAATCTGTCAATGCGACAAGTGTAGGTTGCTGGCATGTGGGGAAAACTAACCATAGATTCTAAGAATGCAATGTGATACCACATGAATTTTGTGTAGGGACTGGTTGTTCACTCTGATGGGGGTATGGCCATGGCCCTCAGCAGGATGTAAATAAATAAATAAATAAATAAATAAATAAATCCGTTTAAATAGATCATCTTCTGATGGTATTGCCCAAAACACTCAAGATAGGAGTTGTCCAAATCATGACGAAATAGAGGCAATTTCTCAATGTCCCCTATTTCCGATGTCACAGTCTTAGATCAACAAATTGCAGGTACAGTTTGTGATCAGGTTTGGGGTTTGAATATTGTTACAAATGTAAGTAATACCTCATGCCCTTTTCTTGCTATATTCCATTTAGACACGAGTGTGGAGGGGGGGAGGGTGATTGAAGATTTATGACCAAGATCAACAGCTAGGTCATTAGCACCAACCTCAGTCACAGTGCAAAGGTCCGGGTTGCCACTGCGCCACACATTACACATTACCGGTGCGGATCGTAATTTTTTTAATGTGAAGCCATTTAATATTGAGTTAGATAAATGTTTAAAAGTACAGGTAGCACTAGTAATATGTGACTCATTTGTACAAGTTTATGAAATTGGAACTGTTTCCATTTCTGACAAAAATAAAACAGGTAATACTATCACCCATCCTTTACTTATTTGTTACGTTACCATGTTCCATCAGCTAGATTAATTACATAGCCATGGGCTCTTTGCGAAGATCAGGTTATGCTGTTGAAAATATTGCAGACAAAATTTTTGTTCGAACTAAGAGTAATCCACTTCGATGTGTTATGGTGTTCATAGAAAGCAATAATGTTTATGAATCTAAATATTTTCTGCTAAGAGCAGTTTTCAATCTATATTCTGTCGTTAATGATATGCCAGTGCAGCAAATTTGTGCAAGCACTTGATCCATGGACATCATGCACAGGCGATACGGTAATGTGTTGCATAAAAGAATTTAACAACTCTTTAGATCTGGGTCAGTTATTGGACCTTCATTCACTGGATATCATCTACTTTCTGTATGATATCTGCTGAGACTAAGACTAGAAATAAATAACATCCTCGTTTACCTTTGGTGTGCGAATATCATTCTTTGGAACAATGGAATCTGGACCTTTCCGAACCCAGTAATATTCCAGGTTTACGAAATGAACGTATTTTTTTTAATAGTCATCGACATTTTTTCCAGAAGGTATTTCGCAATACCTCTTGTCAAAATGTTTCAAGTCTTTGAATGTTTAAAAAATGTAGTAACTAATCTGGAACAAGAAATGAAAACGGGTCTTAATTTGCAGGAGATATTCAGTGACAAAGGGTGTGAGTTTTCCTTCTGTGCTGAAAAAGGAATATTACACGTAAAGAGTGTAAAAGTATGATTCATAGCCCCCAAAATAATGCAACGGTGAAGCGTGCGCACGATATTCTAAAAACAATGGTGAGATCAATTATTTTAATCGCACAAATTTTCCTTCTTTGTTTTGGCTGGATGAAGTGCTGGCGGCGGTGAACGCTAGAAATAGTTATTTACAAAGGCAATTACCGATCACGTTACTCCTTTCGAAGAATGGTCTGGTCGCGGTCCTAATGTTTTTTAACATCGTCGTTTTGGTTGCTTGGCTTACCTACATGTAGATAAGTGCAAAAGAGGGCCTTTCAATTTGACAGCGCTACTTACATTTACCTGCGGAATGATTTTAATTGGAATTGAATGCTTATGCAGAACAGTTTTTAACCATCATTGTTGAATACTGTTTTTAATTTTGTATATAACATGTCTCCATTGTCTGACAAAGTATCTATTGACACTGATTATTTTACGACTTTACTTTCTGTTTGTAATGGCTGGCAAGTCATGAGTGGTCTTTCGAGACCCTCTATTACCATTTGCTTTTCTGGAGCAAAATAAATGTTATTATTGTTATTATTTCCAACAAAGGGCTTATAAATTGTATAACCCTTACGCTCAGTGTCATGTTCTGCGAGCAAATGTTGACTTTTATGAAGACCAGAATGTGTCTGATACATTTGATGCATGGTTCAAAACCATGATTGATAGATGAATTGGATTCAGTAGGGGTACTTGATATGGTCCTAATTGATTCAAGTTAGGACAGTGATTATGAAGGTGTTGCTTCCTACTTGTACTGTGGTAGCCATTCAGCCGATTCCGGTTGGTCCACTTCCAAATCTTACTCCGATATCTGTAACGGTGAATATCCATTTAATATTCACGGTGTTCGAGAGGTTTGCTGACAAATTATGGATTCATCAATTATTCACAGAGGAGTTATCATCTTAATATCATAATGCAGGTCACTGATGCACATTTTGAAAACTTTAACCGCATCTATGACGACAGGTGCACTAAACTTGTGGTCAGTTAAACTTTTTTCTATTTTATTCTGATATCACTGTTGTTTTGTGATATTTAATCAGTATAGAGGTGTGGGTTCAATACCATGCTCTATCAACCATGTTAGGGTGTAACACTTTACGTGCACACGAGGGGGAGGATATGAGGTGTTTTTTTTTTGTACTGCGTCAGGGGATACATTGTACTTCGTGTTAGATCTTGTTATATAAAATCTTTGTTTATCCACGTAGGGGAATTGTGGGAACTGAATTGTGGTGGTCCAATAATTTGATGGGTTTCACATGGTTTTGTTATACTGTTAACTTTCAAATTACTGATTTTAGTTTCCTTGTTAAAACAATATGTACAAGACGTGATAGATTATTACGTAGATTTGTTGTGTCATGGGATATATTGTTGCTGAGGTAATGCTTGGAGAAGAAAGGTAGTAACTCGAATCTCCAACGACGGACATGTTGGTTCGTATTTGTAATGCGACTTTAATTTATTGCTAGAGAAGCTTAGCTAGAATAAACTCTAGATAGTGATTTGTAGTTGTCAGATTGCTTATTGCAGCCATCCAACGCTTAATGCAGACCGGTTACGCTCGGACAAGTGATTAAAGATAATAAACTGGGCGGCACATATCGTGTTCAATGCTCAACGTTGTGTAGAAAGATGAAAAATATGTCAATAAAACCAGAATAGATTTATCGTCAAACAGTGATGTTTCTTTGCTGTCCAACACCCGTAAACCCTTCGTCCTCAGAGTGGAGATTTAGGTGCGTATATCGATTGAAACTGTAAACAATTCCAACGCGCCCTAGGGTAAACAACGTTAAAATCAACACACCATTTCATTAGCATTACTCCCCACTTCCCACAGTACGGACATCCCAGTGGGATAGGCGGGCATGAGCACGCTGATGCGGCTGCGAAAGGGACCTTTTCAGGTCCCCTCAAAAGGGATCGCAGCCTTGTATCCTCGAACGCTTTTCCAACTCTACGTTGAATGCCGCTTAGGAACCTTTGTGGGACAAACAAGATGGCAATAAGTTGCGGGCTATTAAAGGCACTGTCCAGGCATGGCACTTGGCTTGTCGTCGCAGCTGGCAAGAAGCGGTGGTTCATATATTGGTCACATCAACCTTACACATTTTAATTTATTGTTTTAGTGTCAAGTAAAGCAAGGACTACAACCCATTGGAGAAAAGGGACATAATAAAAAGGTGGTATATGCACCACTTCACTCCTCCACTTCCACTGGAGGAAAGGACATAGTGCACGGGTAGCTGCGAACATTAGGGTGTCAGAATCGATAGGCGTCTTGGTCCCAGCTGTATATCTCTGCTTCTTAGAGACCCGGGTTAGATCCTGGTGACGGGAAATGCATATGTACGGGTTTTCTCCGTTTCCCGCCCTTTGCACGAGGGTTTCCTCCGGGAACTCCCGTTTCCTCTTTCCTCCCTCCTGCGGCAAAAAACAACTTACACGATGGTGGTTCCTTCCACTTAACGTCTGTCTCTAGGGCCTCCAAAAAGCTGTAAGCTTATGGGCCGACAACGTCTATTTTATTCTATTTTATTCTATTCTATTGAGCAGTGACATTTGCCGCCATATTGGCACCAGTATGGGTTTTGGAGGGCATAACTACAAGGTGCACTACATAAAAATGGAAGGAAAAACTACTGAAGAGCGGATTTCTTAGGCTTAAAATAACGTTGTTTTCTCCAACAACAAAAATCGTGCGTTTTAGGTCTAAGAAATCACTCTTCACAGCATCGGCTTCAGTATGTCGCCTTCTGTTTCTGTCTGCAGTGCCCCTTGCAGCTAACCCATTAAGGCTCCAGCATAGAGTTATATACAATAATACTACGTCGTGTCACTGCTCTATTCTATCTACAAAATATGCTATATCCACTACTTCACGCCTCCACTTCTACTGGAGGAAAGGACGTAGTACAAAAGGTGCTAAATCCACTACTCCTCCACTTGTACTGGAGGTAAGAACATGCCAAGTCTTTTCCACAATCCCTCCTCATCCATTAAAGGAAAGGATGTAGTACAGAAGGCGCTATGTTCATTCCTTCTATTTCATTGGAGGGGAGGAATAGT
>JAHWFP010245900.1:2652-16782 GCA_023313725.1 Lithobius niger | reverse complement strand
ATGAGTTTTGCTGTTGGCTTATTTCCAATTTTCCTTAATAATATTTCCAGCGATTTATGTCTATTTATTGCTCAAAGTGTGCAGCATGTTGCTCAAAGGTAGAAAGCCTATTTACCAATCCATTATCAATTATTCTGAGTCTGTTGATTCTTCGAAAACCAAGTTTCGTGGGGTTTCATAAGATCTGTTTGATCTGTGTGGCCGGGGAGTCAGGTAACTATAAGCCTACAAGATGATGATGGCTAACTAATGAAATTTATAATTTTGACTTTACCTTTTCACAAATGCTACTACGAACTCGTTCCTTAGCATAGACTTGGCTGTTTTAGGCGTCCGGTTCGTTATAAGTATCATGTTAACGCAGCCACTTCCTTCGCGAAGATAGCCACACTGTTGTACAGAACCGTTAGATTCCTGTGTAACTCATCCGATTAAGGCCATATTTTTATTATTAATCACTGTATAAAATTACGCGCATGCCGTCACGATTAGCCACCTTCCAAAATTAATTTTATTCAATATCCTCTCTTCCGGGCTACGCAACAAAAGATCTTTTGTAGATTGGGTTTCGAGTTATCAGCTTACACATAATCTAATCCCATCAACCTCACAGCACAAGCCTTCCTTCCTTTTGATGGTAATGCAGTCTTATGTGCTATCGCCGAGGCCTGCAGGGATGGTATCACATTAAAGAAGGCGCTGGTGTGGTGCTTCCTCGTTTATTCGCAGACTACAGCCATTTTGGTATTAGCTTTTAGTTAAGAAGGGCATTCACAGTACAGCAGAGATGACAGCAGTTTGCCAATGACAATTTACTTGCAAATTGGGAGGAAGAGACCCTCTTACGCGTCTAGCTTTCTAAGTCCGTGCCTTAAACCGACGTAATCAGAGAAGAACGAAAGAAAGTTGGTGAGAAGGAATTAGGCTTTCAGACAGTTTTACTTTGGGTTTTTTGTGTGTGTGTGTGTTGCATCAATTTTTGTAAATTTAATAGTTCACTAAATTATAAAGAATGTAAACTTCGAATAAATAATTATGAACCACTGTTGTGATCAGCCTGGTGGAAACAGTTTGAAGCTGGTACGGTAGTTTCGAATGATTCAGTAAAAAGAACTACTGGGAGCAGCAACTACTTGGTCAATTGGACTTCAGTACACTTACGTAGCTTCCGGGCCACTTCCGCTTCATACTTCCGGTTTTTTTTTTTTATCTTTTTTAACTAATTTTGGACACTGAATCGAATGGTGAAAACCGTTTGCCCCTAACTGGTACTGTTTCGGAGTTGAAAAAGGCGACGGACGGACCGACAAAGTCGTTATTGTACTCTTCCCAGGTTTCGCTACACAAGAGGCTATGGAAGGAGGGTGGAATACCCCAAAATTCTAGCTGCTATACAAAACTGTACAGTGTATAGCGACATTTCCTAAACTGCAGTGGTTCGTTATTTTATTATACAAGTTAAGCAGTTTTAGCGACAGTGATCAGTCCAACTAACGTTACCTTTTTTGATCCAGTGTTCCAAGCAAATTCAACTGACGAGCCGTTGCAGCCATACAGCATACACCGCTCCTGGTCGTGAATAAGCCGTCCCATATACACATCTTGTCCCCATGAGTATCGCAAAATAATCGCCGGCCAGTGCACATTTGTATTAATCTAATACGTTTCGATGATTACATTTGCATTGTTGTCATTGTTCTTTGGGATTCGCTAACAATTTTGCAGTTAAGCAATTTTACTCTGTTCTGCATGAAATTCAGTGACAAGGGAGCTTCGGTACATAAAATGAAAAAGTTCGAAGACGAAATTGCTACCTCAAAATTTTTCGGACATCTTCAGATTTTACGTTGGATGGCATAGCCAATTTTTTTGTAGTAGCGGTAAGGAAACTTTATCTAAAAGGTTAGCTGGCCCAAGCACTCACGAGCGACCCGAAGCCATTTGCCATAATATATCATAGTGAAAGTTCTTTTAGTACGAAGAATGGAAAAAAGTAATTGCAAATGCTAAAAAAAAAAAAAAAACGGTAGCGCGACACGGTACACCACCGACAAGCTATCCCAACTCTGTTGGAAGGGCAGAGACAAAGTCTACCGCAGAAAAAGTTCCCCAACGACGAGCTGGGCCACTGCCACTTTGGGCCGTTAGGCTACCACTTTTACAAAATGGTACAGCCTTTTTGCAAATGACTGTTCTCGTCAAATTGTGGTCTTATACGTGTCGAGTCGATCTTTACAAGTGTTCTGTTTGAGCATTGTCGCCATGAGGAGGAGAATTGAAGCTTCCCCAACCAGTTTAGCTATAAGGATTTTCTTTGAAGTGGACCAAATTCCCGTCTCGCAGAATTACGAAAAAGAAAAAAAAACCAATGCTGTTTCATCCCAATATAACTTTGCATTGTCGTTCTCATTATAATTGTATTGAGATTCTCATGGTCATCCACACAAATCTTCTCCATGGAAGCAGTAACGTATTTAAACTGGTCTTCTCCTGGTCTCTCCATTCAGATCTTAGTAAAAACCCTTTAGCCAACAGCCTGCTTTGTGAAAATAGGGTCTTTATTCTTATCATCTATACAACGTCTTGGTTTAAGCCGAAGGCTTGATGAGGAAAGAGGATTGAAGCTCTCCCGACCAGTTCAAGCATAAGGACTTATTTGAACTGGTCCAAATCCCCGTCTTACACAGCATTACGGGAAAACCAATGGTGTTTCATGGTAAGCAATGTCATTCTCATTATCATTCTCATTCTAACTGCATTGAAATTCTCACGTTCAGCCACACAAATTTTCTCCATGGCAGCTGCAGCACGGTAATCCTGTCTGTCTTTTCCTGGTGTCTCGTTTCCACCCTTAATAAGGGGCTTTTTTCCCCCCAACGACTTACTCCTGTCAAATTGGGGTCTTCACACACGTCGATCTTTACAACTTCTCACTTTAAACCGAAAGCTTGAGGAGGAGGATTGGAGCTTTCCCGACCAGTTTAGCTATAACATCTCTTTGAAGGCAGCATTGCGTGCTATCGTTTTAGTTTTTCCGTTGGTTGGTTGGGTTGGCATTGGTTACGGCAGCTGGCCTTCTCTTCACCTCCTCGATTACTTTCTCAGCGTGAGCACGAGAATTGAGTTCATTCCGTGAAGAACAAAGGGACGCGATCTTGTTTTCTTCTCTGCCCGTTATGGACGCCTCCCGTCTTGAAAAGTGGCTTTTACCAAGAAACACGCTTCGCTAAAGAAAAGAATAAAAAATAAAAAGAAAAGGGAGGGGAGTTTATATTAAAGCCCAGTCGTCAGATTCTGGGTCGTATAACCGACCGACGATAGCGTAGCGACGTGCCGAGAGCCCGTAACAGCGCTTCACACAAAGAATGGCTCGCAAATTTGTTTTAAGCTTTGTGCTTATTACAGCCAGCAAGAATATGGGAGTTACTGAATGGCCGTATTAGGGAGTGGGTGGAGAATGTGTCAAGACCGACCCAAATTTTTTCCCCCTAAATTATACAAGTAAATTTTGTCGGAAGAAAGAGAAAGACGTTACTGTCATAAAAGAGATAAGTTTTTTTTTTTTTGTTTTTTTAATATTCTCTCTGGCTGGGTTTGCCTAAAAAGTTAGCATACAAAGTATGTGAATGTGATGATTGTGCCATTTGGTTTCTTTCATGAGGTGAGAACAAAAATAATGTACTAAGGATGATATTCTACTAATTACCTGGATTCATGTTCGAGTTTATGCGATTACGTTCAGTATATATTTTATTTTTATGTCATTTTTGAGCCATAAAACTCAATTTTGTTAAGTTAACAGTGTTCCCGCCAACCTGGGAAATATAGAAAACCTGGAAAACTCAGGGAATTTAAACTGCATTTGAAACTCAGGAAAAACTCTGGGAATTTTCAGACTTTTCACAAAAAAATCTGGTTAAAGTAAGGGAAAAAACAAAGCCATACTTTTTTTAGGCCTCCTAAGTACATTAAACACATTTTGTTAACACATTGTGGTAAAATAAAATGTATCCTTTTACTTTGAAAAAGTTACACCACCTACTATGAAAATTCATCTTACGTTGAAGAAATCACTGTAAAACACGCTTAATTTCATAAAGTCAAGATATCACTTCATATCTTAGCAAATTTTCGACAATCAGCACCCTGTTGATGGAAAGTCACAGGCGATCGTCTGCTAGGAAATTTGAAGCGTCAGCGTGGCCTCCGGTTTTGTTGGGTAGGTCTCCCATTTTCTTCTCAGCAACATATTGACTTCACCACTCCATAGATAGATAATTTAATTCCAGGGTTTGAGGGTCCCTGGATATTCACCAGCACAGCCTTATCTCCGTTGTGGTGTTGAATAGCCAGGGATTCAAGGCTTCTCAGGTGAACATCACTTCTCGAGTTGGAGATTAGAAGTGAATACAAGATAAATTGGGAAGAAACAAAAACGCTTCTAATCTCCAATTCTAGAAGCGATGTTCATCTGAGAAGCCTTGACTCCCTGGATATTCACCAGCACAGCCTTCTCTCGGTTGTGGTGTTGAATAGCCAGGGAGTCAAGGCTTCTCAGATGAACATCGCTTCTAGAATTGGAGATTAGAAGCGTTTTTGTTTCTTCCCAATTTATCTTGTATTCACTTCTAATCTCCAACTCGAGAAGTGATGTTCACCTGAGAAGCCTTGAATCCCTGGCTATTCAACACCACAACCGAGAGAAGGCTGTGCTGGTGAATATCCAGGGACCCTCAAATCCTGGAATTAGCAATCTAATGCATGACGAACTCAGTGTGTTGCTGAGAAGAAAATGGGAGACCTGCCTAACAAATACCGGAGAGACCTACCCAACAAATCACGCTTCAAATTTCCTAGCAGTCGAACTGTTGTTGCACGATGTTTTGAGTCAAAGTTGACTGCCTGATGAAGACGATCGCCTGTCAATTTTCATCTGATCGTCGAAAATTTGCGAAGATATGAAGTGATATCTTGACTTTATGAAAATAAGCGTGTTTTACAGTGAATCCTTGAACTTCTGTATTGGTATCTATAAGTACATTAAATCGGCCTACTCTTTTACACTGAGTGAACCCAAAAGACATGTAAATATGGCAAAATGTGTGAAAAATATTTCCTTCCTAAAATTACAGTAAACAGCCTGGAAATTTACCTTAACTACTCTGGAAATTAACTACTAAGGTAAATTATTTCGGAATTTTGGTGGGATCCCTTGCGTTAATGCTTAATGCAGGATGAAATAAACTTTCTGGCCAAGATTCAACGACAACATCACCGTCCGTCCTGTACTGATAACGTATATAGGAGTGTGAGGAGCTCTGGCCACTTGTGTCTTTACATCTCATATAATTTTGTTGTTTTCAGACATCTGAACACAAAATTAAAACACGACAGAAAAAGCCGAAGCTCGTACGTTGGTGAGATTTTACGCCTAGGGACACATTTTTTAGTCAAAAAGTAGGCAAATAAATAAAGAATAAATCACAAGGTAAACGAAGGGTAAACGAAGCAAACAGTCTGCATTGAAGACCGGCCTTTTGAGGATAAAAAATACACTAACCTGAGAAAGAAAGAAAACACAACTGCCCCGACTGGGACTCGAACCCAGGACTTCTGGCCAAGCACTCTAACCACTGAGCTACCGGGGCAGATACTGGCTACAGGTTCCAGCAAACCTAAGTAGCTGTTCACTCTTTCTCAGTGATGACCTAGAGGTCACAAACACACACAAGGAGAGAAGGCAACATTGCTTTCTAGTGTGGAGGCCAAGAAGCAATGTTGCTTTCCCTCCTCGTGTATGTTTGTGACCTCTAGGTCATCACTGAGGAAGACTGAACAGCTACTTAGCTCGGCTAGAACCTGTAGCCAGTAGCCGCCCTGGGAGCGCAGTGGTTAGAGCACCTGGACTAGTCAGCAGGGAAGTCCTGGGTTCGAGTCCCAGCCGGGGCAGTTGCCTTTTCTTTCTTTCTCAGATTAGTATATCTTGTTTCCTCACAGGGCCAGTCTTTAAGGCAAACTATTTGCTTGGTTTAGGCATAAATAACTTACTACCTCTAGTTGGTAATACCATCTAGAGGTAATAAGTTATTCATGCCTACCAACTTGGTATTTGCAGGAATAACTGTTGCGAGACAATAGCATGAACATAAATTTTTCTACGCGTGCTACCACTCAAATTTAGCAAATAGACTTAGCTGGATTGGGGCTTTTTAGTTGTTTATTCGGACGTAAATGGAAAAGCAGATGTATAATTCCCATTGCAGCTTAATGCTGTTTTAAAGTCAAAATTCGCAGTGCCACCTTTCAATGTAGGCAGTGCAGAAAAAAAGAATAGTTTCACTGACCACAACGTAGCACGAGAGTGGCATGGTAATGACTAAGGCACGTATTGTTTTTTTGTTTTTTTTTCAAATTACTAAACTAACATAGAAAAAATGCTAATAACTAACAAGAGTAACACAACACAATAAATACAAAAATCTGTCGTCTCTCTGAAGCAAAAATTGGTAAGGATTTCTTTTAAATTTTTTTGCCATTTGAGGTTGTGGTATAAAACGCTAAATTTATCCTATTGGTTAATTAATACTTTAGACGTTAAATGAAACACTCGAAAGAGAGCAGTCCGTTTCTAACGTTCTTATGCGAGATGTTTTGCAGATAATTCCCCTTTTATTTATGGCTTTTTCAATGCAGTTTCAGACGGAACCGCGGCAGTTCTGAGTTGAAGCGAGTCGAAAACGTATTAAATAAAAAGTGAAATATCTTCAGAACATCTCATTTTTTGGGTGGTTCTGCAGTCAGCACATACTCTATAGTTCCTTTTTCCCACTTGTAGGAATCTGCCTACGGTTAGTGAGCGCACACTGTTCGATTCATGGGGTACCGGTAAATGTGGTGTTCGACTGTCAGTAAACGACTGAGCAATCTAATAGGTGGTATAGATTTCATCTTCCATTCTGTGGACCTAGCTAAAGCTGAAATACTTAGCACTACGTTTGCTTCAAACACTGTTATGGACGATGAACTTTCTAACTCAGTGTCTAGTGAGCATACTAGTGCTGTGACTTGCCCAGATATCCCGTTCACCCCTCTTTTGGTAAAAACGACCATTTCCAAACTTAAACCAAGCCACTCGCGAGGACCAGATGGATTTTCTGCCTTTTTCTTCAGACAGCTTGCAGATGAGCTCTGCTACCCTCTATCCATGATTTTTTCTCTTTCGTACGAGCTGGGATCTATCCCTACTATATGGAAATCAGCACACATTGTGCCAGTTTTTAAGATGGGTTCACCATCCGACCCTGCAAATTACCGCCCGATAGCGCTCACTTGTGTTGCATGTAAAATTTTGGAATCCATCATTAGGGATGTTAGTCTGTGCTTTTTTAAGAAACATTCAATTATAAACCATGATCAGTTTGGCTTCCTCCTCGGTAGGTCTGCTACATTACAACTGTTGATCGTCATGGATCGACTGGCTGGTGCTCTCGATCTTGGTATTCCTTCAGATATGGTTTATTCTGACTCCAGGAAGGCGTTCGAATCTGTTGTCCATCGAAAACTTCTGGTAAAGATCGCGTCTTATAGCATTGTGGGAAATTTAGAAAGCTGGATCGCCGCATTTCTTGCCAATCGGACTCAAAACGTAGCTGTTGCGAACACTTTTTTTTTCAGTGTTCCTGTGCCACGTGGCGTCCCTCAGGGTTCCGTTTTGGGCCCTATACTATTCGTCGTATATCTAAATGATTTGAAACTTAACACCAATAATATCTTTGGGTTTAAATTTGCTGATGACTTAGAAATCGGCATTGAAAAATCTTTCTACTTCGACATCGAACGACCTCGCACTTGAAATTGATAACGTGGCCAAATGGTCTGTAACTTAGCAGTTACCACTCTCCATTGGTAAATGTTTTTCCTTCCACGTGGGCCCTCAGAACGGGACCTACACTATGAATTAGACCAAACTGCTCTCAGCTGGGCTACCGAAGTTCGTGACTTGGGGATGTGGTTTACACCAAACCTTAAGTCTTCACTTCACTGCCGGAGAATTAGTGCTGTGGCATTTCAACGCTCGGCCATTGTAAACAGATGTTTCACTTCGGGGAATATATACACAAGGCACGGCCGCTAAGTTATCACATGTTTAAAAGCATAACACAATAATTTTAAAAGAATAAAATAATAAAAAGCCGAAAACCACCAGCGTAGTATGCCTAAAAATGTATCAAGTTTAAGATTTGTAATCCAGGGAAATATTCTTTAAGATATTTATTGACTGGTACAAGTTGTCACTACATGCACATTCGTCTTCTTATCTAACAACTATTAGAGTTGATATATAAGAAGACAAATATGCACGTGAATTTGATAATTGGTCGATAAATTCTTATACTCTCGCTTCATGTGGAGCAATTATTTTTGACGTTGAACAATCATTTGATGGTTTCTGAGAAAATATTAGTTCTGTTCTCTTGCACTCTCTCTCGCTCTCTGTCTCTCTTGCGGCATATTCTTCAAAACCATAATGCCCTATTTACAAGCCTACCGAGTGTTCATTTTTATTGAATCACCAACTGCCAATTACATTGATATGCAGGACCGCGCTTCTCTTCCGCGAGGCACAGCTGCATCAAGAATCGCAATATAATTCAGAAATTCAGAATGCGTCAAGTATATTCCGAAACGGGCAATTTTGAAATTCAAGAACCTCGCAAAGTTGTTGACTGCATGAACGATCATTTCGAAACCCTGCTTGGAGTGGTTAAGTGTTCACCGATGGAGTGCGCTACGTTGAGAACGTTGGGAATGGAGATTATAATGTTCACACTTCAGACCGCAATGGAATGGCGGAAGCAAATCGTGATTTTTTTCATAATATTCCTCGAACACCTGTGGTCAGTCTGCAATATAATGACTAGCTCAATAAGAAAGTCGAAGATGAAAATTGAGTGGGATGTAATGCGTAATATGGTTCATGCTGGTGCTACTGCTGCTGGGTGTTTACCCGCCAAAAACGCTCTGATTATGGAGCAGCACAAGCATCTCTTTGAGTTGGCTGAGGCAAAGGAACTTTCATTTCCCGTAACTGAGGTTCAGTCAACAGTGTTAGCTAAAATTCGATGAACTAAAAAGGAAATAGTTGGATTTCAATAAGACGTTGATATTTTATAAGTTCATGAACAGAAAGGCGTACAGAAAGTAAACATATGATAAATAAACATTTTGTTGCAGGAGCAATGGGAAGGCAAGAATCGGTGTGATCACTAACTGCCAACCCAACTAAAGAAAATGAAGCATGGATGTAGCTGGTTGGGAGACTACAGGGGAATGTTGTCAAAAATTAACCGAGTGTCGTAAAAATTTGGTTAATTTAAGTCGGTTAACGTGACGACGAAAGGCATTCACGCTCGCCAAGGTAAGGGCACGTTTACGCAATGACTCGTTTTTGCAATCTCGCAGATAGAAGCTAGAAATCACCCGAAATTTCAACATGGCGGCGGTTTTATGTCTGCCGCCTCGCAACGAAAACAGCAAATAACGTGAGTTCTGAAGCGTCTGGAAAATTATTTCATCATGAGAAATTTCTTTATATTATTGTAACGGATCATACGATTGCAAGTATATATTCAAACGATGTCGGAGTTAGCTAATCCAGGTAGCGTTGTTACCATGGCAACGACACCTTTGCCATCACGATTGAATTCTAGCTGCGAGAATGCAAAGGCGAGTTCCTGTGTAAATGCGCCCTAACAGTTGATTCAGGTAGCAAATTCCAAGCTCCAATCACTCTCACCGTGAAAGGAAGTGTCGTCTGCACTCTAAACGGAATTTAGGAATTTGTAATTTGAAATAGTGGTCTCTATTTCGTCCCTCTACATCCAGGTCGAAAAATGGCAAATTGGCCCGAACTAATCCATGAAAAATTATAAATGCCAAAATTAGATCAAACTTAAGGGGCCGCACTTCAAGTGATTCAAGTTTTAGCTGCTGAATCCTCTCAACGTAAGTAAGATTGCACACTCCAGGCAGCGATTTTGTCAATTTCTGTTGGACTACCTCAACCCGCTCAATGTCGCCTAACAGAGCAGGCGACCAAACTTGGCTGGCATACTCAATATATCGTGTAACTGAAATAACAGCTACCATGCAGAATACCACCAGAGTATAATCTAAACAGCCCACACGAATATTGCAAACGTTACTTTCGTGAATCGTCGTTCTTTTACGGGAACACGAAGCTGCTTCTCGTTAGGATTCGGAGCTTTACGTTTGCCTTCCGTGCGCCTTCCGTTTGATAATACAAAATAGTATATTTTTGAGAGAAAATTTTCTTTTATGAATGGAGGTTCCGCACAGTATTCTGAAAAGTTAATTAGTACAAAACTTCTGAAGCCTTTCCCGCTTTCATTTCCCATCTTTCACCAAAACGAGAATATTGACTAAAAGACATGTGACATTTTGTGTATATTATATGTTACTTACCTAAAGCTTATTTCTTTTCTTTGCTGAAAATCTAACAAAAAAAAAAAAAATCAGGTTCTCCAGAAACGTCATTTTTCAGTTTCTCTATCTTTCGTTGCGCACAACTTGGGAAGTTTCACGATTTATTATTTTTTTTCTTCACAATTTCTTTTCCAGATGGCAAATACGTGATAATTCCAAGTAATGGGGACCTTTTGATCCGGGACGTCAGTCATCACGACGCTCGCTCCACCTATCGCTGTGAGACGCACCACCGACTCAGTACGGAAGTCCGTGTAACAACGACGGCAGGACGGCTGTTCGTCACAGGCAAGACAACTCTACTCTATCTCACTCTCTCTCCGTGTGTTCGTGTGTGTGTCTATATATTGATTCCTTTTCTGGCCAACGGCGAAAGATTGGGTAATGGTGCAGTGAGGCGGA
The DNA here is from genome assembly GCA_023313725.1 of Lithobius niger. NCBI lineage: Eukaryota > Metazoa > Arthropoda > Chilopoda > Lithobiomorpha > Lithobiidae > Lithobius > Lithobius niger. The sequence goes on along the minus strand of JAHWFP010245900.1, from coordinate 5,874 downwards.
ACCAGCGCCAAGTAATTAATGGACACTGAACGAAGAGATACAAGTTTTACGTTCAGTCCTTGGGCTTTGTGGCCCTGTCATCTCTCTTTCACGATGGAATTTGTCGTTGCAAGCCCTTTTGTACGTTCTCCAAGTTTCATGGGAATAGGCTTGTCTCTACCACTTTTGAGTGCCTTGATTCAATAAAGACGCCAAGCGACGGCGGAGACTCTCTGTTTGCGACAAACCCACACTAAAAGCAATATATGAGGATAATTAAGTGCTTCACTTCCTCACGCGTAATGGTTTAATGTAGCTTGTAACAGAACTTCATGAAGTTCCTTTCTGTTTTATTCCCCCACTGGGCCACTCTGGGGAGTTTTGAAGACAACAACACTGATACGTGTTAGTTAACGGAAAGGTAACCGTCGAAAGGGGTTGTAAATACTGGGGTGTAATTTAAGTTGTAGTTAGAATGGCAACAAATGATTATTACTAAAAACTCAGCATAATCACAGTATAAAAACAGGTTAACACCGGAGATTTCGCCCAGTCTTTCTGAGCATTCTCAACTGCCACCACATTCAAACCTGGCTCCATGTTGCTAAGCAACTACAAGCCATGCATAGCAGCCTTCCCAGTATCTCATACACACACACCAATATTCTCTTCACTCCTGGTGCAACAAGGTCTAACAGTCAAAGGTCAAAGTTTGACCTTATTGCACCAGGAGTGAAGAGAACATTGGTGTGTGTGTGTGAGATGCTTGGCTGCTGGGAAGGCTGCACTGCATGGCTTGTAATTGCTTAGCAACAGTGGACGATGCTAGGTTTGAATGTGGTGGCAGTTGAGAAAGCTCAGAAAGACTGGGCGAAAGCTCCTTGTTTTAATCTCTTTTTGTAGTGTGATTAGGCTGAGTTTTTAGTTCATGAGTTCACAGTGAGTAATGATTATGGTTATCAACAAATGTTATGCATTTGAGAGGAAATGAGTTAAGAAGGTGGGAAAGAAATGCAATGCAGTAGACACTGAAAGTCTAAAGACAATGAGTACAGTAGCCTCAGTTGACTACACATTGCCAGTCGTGCTATTTTTAAAAAGCAGATTCTTGAAACAGGTTTTTTTTAAAAACACGAACCGTTATGAACAGATTGGCCAATGCAATCTGTTTTCTTGCTTTGTCTTGGAACCATTTTCTTTCACTAGCATTTGCCTTTTTTTTCTACGCTGACGTGTTGTACGACTAGATATTTTGTAATAATTTCAGAGTGCATTTCTACACAATTGTGTTCGCACGTCTTTTTTTTCTGCTAATCAGTTTGTGTGTGTTTACCAATATTTTGTTCTTTTGTTTCATCTTTTGTCTTTACAACGAAGTTTTGGCCATTTTCAATTGTTTCTTATAAATTTATCATTCAAACTATTTTTTTTTGCTTTAATTTGGATAAGACATATTTGTCTAAACCTCGCCCATTGTCAGTGTGAGTTACCACAGTAAAACCTTTTTGTAATCCCCTTTTCGCCAACAAATTTTTTGTATTGTATGCACTGCAATGTAATGTATTTCAATGTACTGTATTGTATTCTATTGTAGTGCATAAGGTTGGACAGGCGTCAAAACCTCACGGGCCTCTGACCCCCGTTCAGTTCAAATCTAATTTATTCAACAGCAGACCTATAGAGTATTGATTCTGCATGAAAACACCGAAAACTAACTATAGTTTTCCTTATTTTATTTCTATTATGTAAAACCTAATTCGTCTTTCAGTATTTATTGTGTTAAACTTATATATAACACATACAAGAATTAGTTTTTGCGCTGCTCATGGTGTAGATAATGATCAGGAAAGTTTCCCACAATCGGTAAATATGATTTTGCCCTACAATTCGCAACTTCTGTGTCCTCTTCACTTCTTTCCAAATTCGCGGCTGTGGGTATCTTTCTAGTGACGTATACCCAAAGGAAATTATGGCTGCGTTAAGCCGCTGTAATTACAAGCTCTTTAATTTCAGCTGTCCGTGGGAAGAATACGGGAAAATGGCAAATTTTCTTGAAGTCTTCGGCAAAGAGACAGATTAAATTAATATAGAAGCACGCAGGGGCATTGCATTGTTGAAAGTACATGACTTTAATTCTTGTTGATATCGAGTAAGCCATTATTAGATTCACCATTAGACTGTGGTTGATGCATTTATTCCCTTTGCAGATTATGTTTCGATTTCAGCTGAGGTTATATTGACTTACCTTATTTCTCTTCTTTGGGAAAATCTAATTTTGCAACTGCTCTTACGTTTCATGCTCTGTGGTTTCAGACCCGCAAGGAAATGTTCCTCCAAGAATACTAGATCCAATTGCAACGTTACGCGTGAAGGCAGGTGAAACAGCAGTGCTACCGTGTTCCTCTCAAGGTTATCCCACTCCATCAGTAACGTAAGTTTACAATATGAAATTTTGAAATTTTCTATTTCGTGTATTAATTTAATAGTTATCTGGGTTACCTACGGCACGCCATCAGATTTTTTAGTAAACATTTTTCACTATCGTATTTTAATTTTCATTACCGGCCTGAATATCAATTAATGGATATACGTTGTCTATAAGAAAAATTTATTTTCGATAATAAACAATGTTTTCCATTATCGACTAAATATTTGCACATCATCGAAATTTATTTGTTGTTAATGGAAATTCCGGCAATGCAAAATAAAATGATTGAGACATCACGTCAAAGGGGAACAAAAAAATATTATCCAATCACATGAAAATAATTTTCCGTTAACGAAAATTGATTATCCGTTAGCAGAAATTCAATTTTCGTTAATGAAAAATGATTTTCCATTATCAAAACTAGTATTTTTCATTACCGAACCTTCGTTTTCTGTTAACGAAAAATGATTTTGTGATCATTTTCGATTCACAGTAAATCAGTTTTCGTTACCTCGCAACACACTTGTTACTCTCCACATTTCCTATAATGCTCATTTCATTTTCGTTAACGAGACTTCGGTTTGCTGTCTCCGCAGAAATTTGAATTCTTATAAATTCGACAACCGATAATGAAAATTAAATTCCCATAATGAAAAATGTTTTCCTTGAACGTAAAACATTTTTCATTAACAGAATTTAATTTTCATTATCGACCATGTAGTTTTGTTAGCGGATATTCAGGCCAATAATGAAAATTGAAATGTTTAATAAAAAATTTGATTGCCTGCCATAGTACCATTATTTCTAGAGTTTTC
>JAHWFP010245895.1:0-12079 GCA_023313725.1 Lithobius niger | reverse complement strand
GATCGGCAGCATACTTTTTGATCCCTTGTGTGGAAGAAGTTCTTCTAGTCCAAAAAATCGGCAAAGTTACGATTTCGCTAGTGTTAGTTCACCCCTTCAGATGCAATGATAGTTGTGCTGCTTTGGAGAATGAACGATTATTACTCAACAATATAATGCAACACACCTCATCTCGTTTGATGAAGTAGTTGTTGAGATATAAACGTTTGAAATACCTGCTTTAACATTAGCAGTCGTTGTAAAAGCTTAAGTTAGACACTATTGTTAAAATCAATTTGTGGGCAACCATTCATGATTACAGCCAGTGGAGTGACATATGGACATGCTGCGATGTTTACTTAAAAATTGTATCCTTTGAAAAGGCCCTAGTCAATCACTATTTCACTAACATCAACGGTAAATGATTCATGTTCTCTTTTACAAGTATTTTTCGCTATTTTATTACTACTTTTTACATTCTTAGGCAAAAACAAGTAGTTGGAAGCATCTGCAACATCGACACTGGTTGTGATCGACAATAGTTGGACTTGCGCATGTCAGTGCTTGACCAGAATGACGGTATAAGATGTCAACCAACGGTGGTCGGTGGAAGACTGCCAAGCTGGACGCAAAGCCAGTAGAGGTCAACCAACTGCGAAATTACCTGTTTTAATTGGTGGTCAATTAGCAGGAAGACTTGTTTGTGCCGTGATTGAACTAACGAACCCCCTGGGAACAAAGGCTCAATTAACTTAGAGTGAATTAGCATGGTATTGCTTGTTATGGAGAAATGAGTGGAAGACGAGGGAGAGGGGAGCAATCTTGGAAGTTTATTTCTTAATGAGCTTACAAATGGTATTTAATGATATGCAAACAGCAAATTACGAAAAACATACTTAATTTTGAGAAATTGAATTGGGGCAGTTTCTTCTTTTAAAAGTAACTTCGAGTTTGCTCCACTAAACTAATTGGTGTGGGGCCATTTACTGGATTGGGGGGGGGGGAGGCATGGTAAAATCAGTGTTAACTTAAAGATAAAAAGAGTTAGTCCATGTTGTCTTCTCGCCTGCCTCATATCCGCACATTAAATAAATAAAATATCTAAAAATCCCCCTCAACTGTTTCCACGAGTGCCCTGGAGTCCTTGGCGAATTACAATCCTCGGAACCCCTTGACACAACGTGTCCAAGCTTTGCTTTCCCGCTTGCCTGGCCAGCGGAAAACCGTGCTTTTCTGCTGGATCCCGGGCCATGTTGGGATTGGTAGAAATGAGCAAGCTGATTCTGCAGAAAAAGGGGCCGTTTCTGGCCCTCTCGGAAGGGATCTCAGCCTTGTTCCCTCAGACGCCTTTCCAGCTCTACGTCTGAGGTTACACGCTTTTTGGCCAACCTTGTGGGACAGACAGGACGGTAATAAGTTACGAGCTATTAAAGGCACCGTCGAGGAATGGCACTCGGCGTGTCGCCGCAGTCGCCGTGAGGAGGTAGTGTTGGCCCGTTTGTGCATTGGTCACACCCGACTTACTCACTGTTTCCTTTTGCGGGGGTTGACCCTCCTGAATGTTATTGGTGTCGACGGCCACTTACGGTCATGCACTTCCTTGTTGATTGTCACCATCTTGATGGTGTTCGTCGTCGTTTCCATCTTCCGCATGACATTGCGCATCAATTGGGCGATAAGTCTGTCCTCCTGTCCGGTGTTTTTCAATTTTTGCAGGAGGTACAGATGTATGACAAGATTTAGATTGGGGGTTTGAATAATATCTCTGTAATGTGTGGTGCAGTGGCAACCCGGACCACTGCACTGTGACTGGGGTTGGCGATAATGACCAAGCTGTCGATGCGCCATTAAGCCTCAATACCCCCTCAACTGTCCGACTGGGGAGCTCACAGCGCTCCCCCAGAACCCCTAGATAGAGTGGATGAGTCGGTAAATTTTGCCACTCTGCCCCCCCCCCCCCAACAAAATGGCCTTCACTATGCCCCTGATACTATATATTTCAGTAATGTTAAGTTAACCCCAACTCGAATTACGTTGAAAGCCTATGGCGGTGCTGTTGTTAAGCCATTGCGTACTATTAAGCTTAACGTCACTCACAATAACAAAACTGAAATTTTGTATGGATTAACCAGCATTGTTGGGATGTAGTTGATGCACAAATTAAGTCTGGATAAGAATTAATTTTTTACTAAGCCTGTTCATAATTTAAAATATTCACAAGGTTTAGTAGATGATGTACATTTTGCCTCCGACGAGGAGATATTTAAAAGGTTTCCAGAACTTTTTTCACCCGGTTTGGGAAACCTCAAAGATTTTAAAGCAAAGAAAAAGCTAAAACACGACGCATTGCCTAGGTAAATGTAAAGCTTGACCGGTACCCTTAGCTCTTAGGGGAAACGTCGAAGCAGAAATCAACTGGCTGGTCCGGGAGGGTGTTCTTAATCCTGTGGATTGTGTGCCTGGCTGACTCCTGATGTGCTGATGTTCAAGCTGAACGATGATGTTCGAATAGTTGGAGATTACTCAAGCATTGTTAATGTACAATTGGACATAGAATACCATCCCGTGCTTAGGGTGAAAGATTTGTTTTTCGAAATTAGCTGAATGTTATACATTTTCGATTATTGATCTCTTGGATGCTTTCCTGCAAATTAAACTTCATCAAGCTGCAAAAAGCACCATTGACAACTTGTATACTATAGCGTTGTTACTCTTACTCCAATTAGAAAATTAATAGCCCTACTATTTTCGTACTGTTTCCCCCTTTGTTATTTTAAAACTTTCCAATAATTTTCCACACTATTATTTTAATTACCTCTCCTCTTTTTTTTTTCTTAATCACTGCATGTTTTTTTCTTTCTACACCCAAATCCTTCAAGATTGTGTCAAACCTCACCATTAAAGAATTTTTTTTTTATAACCAAACAACACAAGAATGGGGGGAAAAATGTGGCGTATATAGTCTTGCGTGTGTATAGGGTTAATAATATTTTTATTTTTTTAAATTTTGTACAAACTAAAAAGTGTTGTTAACTCTTGATTTAATGGGGGACATTGTAGTGTCTGGTTTCAGGCACTCCACTAGTGCACCTTGTAAATCGTAACAACGTTCTTGGTGTACCTTGCAGTTACATCTTTTTGCTGTAACCAATTACCTTTGTACACATCAGAGTAAGCAATTAGGTATGCAACACTTCCATGATGCATACCTACAAGTACAACATGTTTATAAAAAGAGCTCTGCAGCGCCAATCAACATGTCAACGTGTCTCTTCCTTTTGAGTCCTAGACACGAACTATATACTACAACTGTCACTGTGACTTATCAGTAAAACGAACACTGAATAGCGAAGAAAATGCAGAGGACCCGCCTTGGTCATAATTTTTTTACTAAAGCAGAACACACTGACCAGGAGCAACAAGGAAACAGCGCGCGGCATCTTGGACAATCGTGTTTGACAGTGATTCTGGGATCTGGCAAACCGTTCGCGGCGTGCATCAACCCATCACTAGACTTGGATTGCTGGAGGGCTTCCAACTGCTTGGATACAGTGTTGGTTGTGGTTGGTCGATATGTTGCGGACAAAATCCCATGACACTTCCATGCCGAACCTACCATTTGCTCAATGGAATGTTTTTGCTGGTAAACCATGGTGCATATGCCATGGTAAAAATGGCCAAGTTCACTATAGGTCTGAAAACTACAGCATAAACACGGTAAAACCATGAAAAGCATGACCCATTTTTTTTATGAGTGACACATTTTTTGGTAATCTAACAACGTGGTCTACCCATCACCGGCTCATGGCTCTACCAGGTGTTATTACAACGATTGAATTCTCGGAAGCGCAAAACAAAAATTATGTTAATCAGTACACCCCAACGCAAACCCGAAGTAGACATAACAGGCACATTCATGATTAGTGATATTTTTCGTACCTACACACTCAAAACAAAATTTGTTGCGTAACTTTAGGCCTAACCGTGCGTTATACCACAACATATCAATGGCCAACCTTTTACCCCGACGGTACGAAAACTAGGCTACTGACACTTCGAAATCAACCTCAAATTACAACCAAAGCCTTTTGTACATTTTACGCCTCTAACCTAACCTATTTAAGCACTTGAATTACGATAAATACAGCCTTACCTGAAATTCGAAATTCGACAACGAGGACAGAAAAAAAAGTACGCCGTCTTACTGGAGCATCCCCGAGGTTAACAGAAAATGTGCAGTGACGTTTCCTGTTTAGGATGTTCAGCAATTAATATGTAAGTTTCAATACAATTTTCGATAAACCCTCTTTAGTTACGGCAAATAAAATTTATAAAAAGAAATTAAATAATTCGATTCGCTAGCTTGACGTAACCACCTTCGGCATTAAACTAGACATACGTGAGGCATAGCCAATGCTAAGCTAATTTCAATTCTGCTAGACCCGGCAAGTCAGTTGCTTCATGCAGGTGAAACGAGATTAATTGTGGCTTGCACCATCGTGAAGTCGCTCCCCGCATTCACCACGGGCTTGATAAACTGAAATTATCTCCGGTCAATTGGCTCTGTCTCGCGTATAGCTGCTACTTAAATGCTAGTGCCTTGGAATGCTACCGCCTACTATGGCCACTTACGTAATAGAGATCGTGGTTGTTTCTTTGCAAGCCTTTTTGGTGTATTCGTTCACTTATCGCTGAGAGATTTAATGATAAGACATAAGGTAGATGGCGCTACGGTAGAATGGAATGATTCACAGTGAACATCCTTCTTAAAAAATTTTTTTTTCGAGCACTTCAAACTTTTAACGAGTCAGAACTGACAACAACAAAAATAAGAATTGGGGAAAAAAAGCGAAGTGAATTTGTCCGCGTCTGCGACTTACATCAACCTCAGCACATTTGGGAAAAGACGGCTACATCGGAAATTAAAGGGTTTTCTTTTTCCTTTCTTCTTTTGCCCGAATTCTCTATCGTGTTTTTTTCTCTCTCGTTTTCCAGAGGTCTGAATAAATTGGTGATTGGGATTCAGTCTGGCGTTCGTTCGTGCGTTGAGCGCAGTGCGTGCGTCACAAAGGTCAAAGGGCTTCGAAATATCAGAAGATTCCCTCGCTTCCTTTCCTGCAACAACTCTTGAATTTGAAATGAACCAATTATTACTCTTTCTGGATTTCGCCAAAACGGCAGGGATAATAGTCTGGAAGGCAGGCTTTTGCCACGGCCTTATCTCATTCATTTTGTAGGCCGTGGTGGGCGTCTAGGCATGCAATGTATGCATACTAAAAATGTTTGCATTTCCGAACGTTGCTTGCCTTCCTTTCTGTAAATATCGTAATTGTTTGAAAAAGCCATCCGATCCGATTTTTAAACAAGAAAATTATACATGGAGTGTGGGTGTTGCGACTGAAACGGATTCGGCCACAGTCAACAAAATTTGGTTCGGTTTCTCAGAATTTGAAATACTAGATTACAATGATGATTTAGGCTAATGATTTGTTTTTCCCTTAAACAGGGTTTGGAATTACTAAAAATAGAGTTAATTACAGGAAACAAGTGAGCAAGGATTGAAGGGACCCTAACAGAGTGTATACCAACCAGGCGTAATTTCCTGGTTAGCTAATGCATCGAAAATTTTAAGTATATATCCCTTAGCCTAAACTTGGATCAAGCGTCAATACCATCCTAAACCACACACTAACAGCTTTGCTGCTTAAGCTATCAGAGCACGTTTACGCAACGATTCCTTTTCGCTCGCCGGAAGCTATTTACTAGTCAAGTTATTTATTTGCAATGGGTTTCCAGTTTCTACGAAATGATTGCGACAATACACAACAAATTAAATGTATTACAAATAACAACACGGACAAAGAACAAAGTGCAACAGTAATTTACAACACTGCTGCAATATTGTTGTCATTTCACGCTATACGCAAAATTTCCTTTTCTCGCATAAAGAACAGCTTCTGGCGCTGATCAGACAACGGTAGAATTAATTAGCTGCTCGCAGCGAGCGTTCAATTCCAACATGGCGTCCATTTCGGGGTTATCGAATCGGAAGCAAACCATCGAATGCTGCTGTTCAGAAATCAGTCCGCCGTCTTTTACTGCAGTAAAAATTGTTTTCTTGTTGTCATAAATCGACACTGTCATGCAGTATGCATTGTACTTCGTGTCGCGAAGCACGACAGGAGAATCGACGTCCACGCCGTTTCCATGGTTACTACGGTGGGTAGATAGGTTACTACGTATAGACAACTCGGATGCCGCATGCTCCGGTAAAGGCGAGAACCAGTCAGCAGATTTAATATTAACCAAGTAAAAGCCAATGAATGAGAAAATTGTCGTTGCATAAAGCCACCCTTTTACGTGGAATCCAGTTTTAAAAAAAATCTTTATGAGGCGGATGATTTTATAGTACAAGAATTAGCCTATTTACAGCTGCAATCCGTCACCATGCTGGAACAGAAGTCCAATACTCGTTGATAACTGAAGTATTCTTACGCTCCTGATGAGCTCATTAAACAAGTAGGCACATGCAATTTGCAACTTCGACGTGTTTCGACTGCCTAAGGATACGGACGGTGAGAAAGATGCTAAAGAAGGGATTCTCGCTTTATGAAATGCATCTAAAAAAACAAATCGCATGGACCAACAACGCTTGCCTCTGTTTGTGACAACACATACGTAGTTACGATACAGTTACAAGCAGATAACTTGTTGAAGGCATATTAACGAGGCCTTTTCTTCATTTATATCACATATAGTTCTGTCCCTGGCCTACACCCCCACAGGAATTTTTGAGTGGACGGATGAAACCTGTTACTCAGGCACATTATAGCATCAGGCGCATTATACAGGGTGTCCCACTTAAAAAAATAGACGATTAAAAAAATCTTATCTCAGAAACCATTGTAACTACAACATTTCTACAATAACAAGGTTGCAGCCAAGCATTACTGTTGTGCACAGTAAGCTTAAGTCCAAATTGGCTAATATTGGCTTTTGTGGCCCACTTTTTGCGTGGATCGCTGACTTCCTCTCTGACCGCATTCAACGGGTTGTAATCGAACAGACACTTTCGTCAACTCGAGCCGTAATAAGTGGGGTTCCACAGGGATCGGTCCTCGGTCCTCTACTCTTCGCTATTTTCTTGAACGATCTTACAAATTATGGTTTGATACAAGACAATCCAAAATATAAATTTGCTGATGACTTAAAAGTCGGTTCCGAACAGTTGACTGAGGAGGATTCCATTTTTCTCTCTACTCAAATTGCCTCTTGTTGAGTGGTCGGAACGCTGGCAGGTACCGCTGGCTGATACGAAATGTTGTGCGTTCCACAACGGAAGGCAACATTTAATGCATCAATACTACCTGGGTAGTTTTCAACTTAACTCTGTTAATCAGATTCGCGACCTAGGTATCCTTTTTAACCACGATTTAAAATCGTCCATCCACTGTGGAAACATAGTTAAAGCTGCATTTCGTAGACTTGCCATTATTAGAAGATGCTTTCGTTCTTCTAACCGTCGAACCATGGCATGGACCTTCAAAGTTTACGTGCGACCAATTTTAGAATATGCGTTTCCTGTGTGGTCACCACATCTCCCTCAGGACATCGACATGTTTGAATCTGTGCAGCGTTTTTTTACACGGTCTGTGCGCGAGCTGGGCAAACTTTTGCCTGGCTGCCGCCTACGGCTGCTCGGCTTGGAACCACTCGAGCTGAGGCGCCTGAAAGCGGACTTGATTCTTACATTTAAGATCGTTCACGTATGCCATTGGACCTGCCTTTCCTCGACCGCAGTGAAATTAATTTTACCCGGGTTCATTCTTTTAAACTTAGAAGCACTAAGTGTAACCTAGACGGTCGCAAGTACTTTTTTGCAAATCGGGTGGTGGCGCCTTGGAACTCCCTCCCCGAGGCTGTTGTTTCGGCTACTTCGCTGGGTGCGTTTCGTGGATCGCTAAATAAAACCGATTTGTCCACCTACCTTAAGCGTCCATATCTGTGATGCAGCCATTAACGTCTTACTAGGACCAGTGTTAGTGGTAACGTATGTAACCCTCTCGTCTTCCTTGCCCCTACTGGGTGCAGAATGATTTATTTATTTTATTTATTATTTAAAGTTTTTTTTTTTGCATTCCATCTTTTTACATTCTGACAATATGTTCCATGTGTCCGCCCTGCAATTGTATAACCCTTCGAAGACGAAGTGTGAAATTTTGCACAACCCTTTTACACACACTGATGCCGACTTCATTCAGGACTGTGCGAATGCGCTCCTGTAAAGTATCCAATAACGTCACACATTGTTGGAAAACCTTATCCTTCAACAACGAGTGACGTCATTGGATACTTTTCAGGACTGCATTGCACAGTCCTGAATGAAGTGGACATCAGTGTGTGTAAAAGAGTTGCGTAAAATTTCACACTTCGTCTTCGAAGCGTTATACATTTGCTGGGCGGACACATGGAACATATTGTCAGAATGTAAAAAGAAAGACTAAAAAAAAAACCGTTAAATGCTTGGCTACAACCTTGTTATTGTAGAAATGTTGTAGTTATAATGGTTTTTGTGATACGATGTTTTAAAATTTTTTTTAAAGTGGGACACCCTATAGTAGATTAAAAAAAAAAAACAGAGGTAGACATCTGAGAAACTTCATCCGAATTTACCATCCGCCATTTTTCTAATATGGCAATTTTTTCGACGAAATTGAACATACCGTTATGCTTTCAACTGTGTTATCGGATTCCAAAAGAGTTGTATCGGCTTCTGGATAGTCAAAACACGTTTGGATTTAAGCCACCTTTACAATGACACTAAACCTACGTAAATATGTCAGCCGAAAGTGGTTTAAAAAAAAATAAAGTGTATGAAAATCAATACAAAAACGTACAGTACTATTTAGAACACAACAATTGTTTTATATTTATTCTAAAAAATTTGAAAACACTTACAGAGGTTAGCAGTAAGTGCTTTTCGAAACAATTAAACAATATGGAAAGAAAATATCCCACCTTTCAGAAAATCCTAAGCATGTCCAATTCGGGCTATTAGAGGGGACGCAAGAGCACTTTGAATTCGAAAAACAGCATATGCTTTCATCGCTACGCCATCACCTCTTCACCTTTAAATGAGTGTAGGATGGTCCCAATCTAAGTTAAACGATTTCGGTTAAGGTTGATGGAAAGAATAAATCCACACCTTTCAGAAAATCTTAAGCATGTCCATTTTGGGCTTAATAGGGTTCGCAAGGGTTCGCAAGAGCGCTTCACATTCGAAAATCACCTTGCGCTTTTGCCACTACGGCATTACCTTTCACCATTACGTGGGTGTAGGACGGTCCCTATATGTTAAATGATTTAGATTAGGATTGATGGAAAGAATAGATCCCCAGCTTTCTGAAAGTCTATTTTGGGCTATTTAAAGGTAAGAGCTCTTTCAATTAGAAAATCACCATGTACTTTTGCCGCTATGCCATTACCTCTTCTTTCACCTTTCAAATGGGCGTAGGATGGTACCTTTTAGAGCTACAGTTTCGATTGCGATGATGGAGCGAATTGATCCTCACCTTTCATAAGATCCTAAGCATGTCCAATTCAGGGTATTAGAGGGCTCGCAAGAACACGAAAATCACTATAACAACCAACTGAAAAATTGATCGGTTGCGCTAATTAAGGGGTCATACACTTCAAATACAATTTTAGGGTTGAAAGGCTGCATTCATATAAAAGATGTAAAAGTCCAGAATTGTGTTTACGTTTAAAAGGAGTTTGGGGGCCCCCCCCCCCCCCGGTGGTGTGGGTGTAATTCCTTAACCGTCAAAGCATCAAAAACATAATGTGACGCAAAAACATTCAGTACATTATTCTGGACACAATTCTGGATTTTTATATCTTTTACGTAAAAGCTGTCTTTCAACCCCAAAATCGTATTTAAAGTTTGTCATCCTTAATTCGGGTGAACGATCCTTTTTTCAATTGGTTTTTATAGTAATTTTCGTTTTCAGAGTGCTCTAATATCACTAATTGGACAAGCTTAGTATTTTCGGAAAGTTGGGGATTGATTCTATCCATCAATCATAACCGAAGTTGTTTAAGTTAAAAAACCGTCCCTACACCCATTTAAAGGTCAAGAGGCAATGGCATAGCGGCAAAAGTGTATGGTGAGTTTCGAATGCAAAGTGCTCTTGGGAGCCTTCTAATAGCCCAAAATAGACATGCTTAGGATTTTCTGAAAGCTGTGGATCTATTCTTTCCACCAATTTTAAACGAATCATTTAACTTCGATAGGGAACGTCCTACGCCCATTTAAAGATGAAGAGGTAATGGCGTAGCGGAGAAAGCGTGTTGTGATTTTCGAATTCGATGTACTTTTGAGACCCTCTAATAGCCCAAAACCGATAAGTTTAGAATTTTATTAAAGGTGGGGATCTATTCTTTCCATCAATCCTAACCGAAATCGTCTAACTTATATACGGAACATCCTAAACCAGTTTAAAGGTGAAGATGTAATTGCAAAGTGACAAAAGCGTATGGTGATTTTCGAATTCGATGTACTCTTTCGACCTCTCTAATTGCCCGAGATGGACATGCTTAGTATTTTCTGAAAGGTGGGATCCATTATTTCCTTCAACCCCAACCAAAAAAGTCCAACTTCTCCAAGGTGAAGAAGTAATGGTATAGTGGCGATAGTGTGTGGTGATTTTCTGATTCAAAGTGCTGTTGCGACCCCTCTAATAGCCCGAAATGGAAATGCTTACGATTTTCTAAAGGTTGGGGACCTTTTCTTTCCAACAATTTTAGCCGAACTCGTTTAACTTAGATACGGACCGTCCTACATCCACGTAATGGTGAAAGGTAATGCCGCAGTGGCAAAAACGCAAGGTGATTTTCGAATTCAAAGTACTCTGGGGAGCCCTCTATTAGCCCAAAAAGATCCTAGGAATTTTGGATTAGAATTACCTAGCAAAATTGTCCCTCTCCTTCTGACGGCATGGTTTCGGCTGGGAATGCATCAAACCACTAAAAGTCTGTTCCATCACCACAACTGCTGCATGCAGTCCAGTCGATTATTCCCAGATGTTGACGACAGTTATTCTGTAATCATAGTTGTTTTCGTACCCATCAATAGTTATTTTGTCCGGTAATATAAGAACCGACTGTTGATATACCATACACGTGCACACACGTGGCTCGACAAATCGTCAACAACTTGGTTCGTTGAACGGCCCCTCCCACGCCACGTGCTTCTTTTGACGTCGTCGACCAATTTCTTTTTTCTCTCTCTTGTGGTCAAACATATGTGGCGTTGCTAAGATGCCTCAAGTACCGTCCGTCCACCCCTCTTTTTTTTTCTACCCTGCTTCGACTCACTTGTTACGGGCGCTTTATTTATTCTTTACCGTCGACTGGGCGGCACTAATGGCTATTTCCGCCTAATCCTACTCTTCCGTTGAGGCAACGAGATCCCAGGAGGTGGCGGCGGGAGGAAGAGGAATCGGGGGGGTGTAACTTGGTGTCGTGATGCACGGCCAGATCGATAACAACCAACCTGGCTCAGAAATCCATGGTCCAAATTCTCCTTCCACGTCTGCTCACCGTAGAAATCCGAGCTTGGCCGTCGTTGTCAAGCTCGACCTTTCGTCGTAGAGTGTAGCCAGTGGCCCTCATGAGTCTAGAGGGACTAATTCTTGCGGTAAATCGGGAGAAGCGGTTAGCTGGAATGAACCAGCTCTACTTACCGTTGAGCGGTGGACGGTGTATGTTGAAGAGCGTGTACTCGGCACATGCAAATGTCCGTTTCGATAATGAAATAATCAAAACACACGCTAGTGTGTCGCCCGCCAAGATGATAAACAATAACACCTATCCAGATACAATATATGTGAGCATGGCGGCAAAGACACGTTGTGTCTTTACAGCTAAGGTAGCTTGGCTGTTTTCAGGCATGTGAGGATAAATAACAATGCGACAGAAAAGGCTGAAACTTATTTAATCGGGAGACTCTGGTTGCCTGACAACATAAAAGTCACTGTTAGTGTAAGCTGGTTCTTAGTTCATTTTACAGGTGTGCAGATGTGCCCTTTTCATAAGGCCT
>JAHWFP010245868.1:0-10495 GCA_023313725.1 Lithobius niger | reverse complement strand
GACGTACGTAACGTATTCTTACCGCAATTCTTGTGTTTAGTTGTCGTGTAAGTGATCCAAAAGTAAAGCATGCATGTCAAAACGGATGTAATTGCCCTTTAATATACGTTTCTTAGAGTGACATTGCTTTGTGTAGAGTTGATAAAAGTAATGTTACTCTTGTTATTTGCACTCCCCATCACACAGTCAACGTGCTGCGCATGTGCAGGGTAAGTTGGATTTCTTGTTCTTGCAGCATGTAATACATGCTTTCTTACCCACGTTTCATCAATTCTGCAAGAGCCTCAGCAGCGTGTAGCAATGAAATCCACACTGGTTCCCAATGGTCTTTAGGTTTCTACCATCCATGATCAGCAGGACTTCGTGCTTCAATCCTAGGAGAAGTAGCACGGCTCCAATTCAACCCTCCCTGATTTGCAGCACGCCTGACGTGAAGAGAAAGTGCATCCTCAGTTGGCGGTATGTCTTCAAGCGTGTGCCCTTTCCTAGTGAAAAGAGTCATTCATGCCGTGTTCACAGTGGTGTCACAGCTGAATGTCACCCAAAAGCACTACGAAATACTGTGTAAGAATTCCATGGCCCCTGCAACGTCATCACACGATAGAGCCACGAAGGCAAATGTAGCTTTTGGGAAGTCACGCCATGTTTCCCATGCTGTTTTTGTTTCTTTTTCCGAAAAAAAGCAGACACTGTGTCACACCCAGTGAATGCATGGAAAAACTGACAATGCTCTGGATGTTTCTCGCACAGGCTGGTAAACTGAAATAAGATTATAGCGACGTTGAATGGCCTGGCTTGGAGCCAGAAAGCAAGACCCGCAGCTTCTATCCCAGTCGAACTTGTGATAAGAGGTGGACTTCCCGTCATAAGGAGGAGTAGGCATTTATAATATCCTGACCATTATAGTAAAAAGATAACCCAGACAAACCCGATTAACCCGGAAATAGCGTACGAGATTGGCAAATCCGAAATCACTACAACAGATTTGAAGATTTGCGTTGGATTTGCATGGATTTGCACAGATTTTCAAGATTTGTTCGGTTTTCAAGATGTCGCTTGGATTTGCGGATTTCATGACGATTTACAGATTTCATTTCGATTTGCTGAATTGCAATGATTTGTGGGTATTTGCAGTTTTACTGGATTTGCAAGTCGATTTGCAGATTTGGTTCTGATTTGCAATGATTTTCAGATTTCACTTGGATATGCACATTTCACAAAGATTTGCAAATCCAAAATCAGAGAGCGTACAAGATTTAAGCCCTTGTCGGACCCCTCGCACACACCACACTCCGTAAAATAAACTCTTTTGTTTGGGATGGGGAAGATGTTCCCTTTTCCTCGGCGGAGGTCACAAGAGTAGCAAGTCGGTATCTTTTAGGGCTCGTTTATCTAACGACAGTTTTCTCGCTCACTAGCGTTTATTTACTTGATCAATACTAAATCTGATGGCTGCTTCTCGCCTTTACCGGAATATGCGGCTTTCGAGTTGTCTATGCGTATTAGTAACCATGGGAACGACGCAGACGCAAATCTTCTCCTCTTGTCTCGTGACACGGCATACGATGCTTTCAACATTTGAGCGTCGATTTATGACAACAAAAAAACAATTTTCTTACTGCAGTACAAGACGACGGACTGTTTTTTGTATGCCGGCATTCGATGGTTTGTCTATCTTCGATTCGATAGCTATGAAATGGACGCCATATTGGATTTAAATTCTCGCTGCGAGAAGCTATTTATTCTACCGACGTTTGATCATTGCTAGAAGCTGTACTTTGAGGGAGAATAGCAAATTTTGGAAATAGCGTGAAATGACAATAATCTTGTAGCAATGTTTAAAGTTACTGGAGCACTTTGCTCTTTATCCGTGTTATTTATAATACATACAATTTGTTATCTATTACCGCATCATTTTAGTAGCAAGGCGGGAAACTAATCATAAATAAATAACGGTTGACTAGCAAATAGCATTCGGCGAGCGAGAATGACTTGTTGCACAAACGCGCCCTTACGCAATATTTACGCCCAAGCATTAGGTCTATAGTAAATAAGGCGACTCACTCGACCAAAATAAAAGCGTAACTTTCGACTTTAAAAAGGGCAGCAGTTGAACATTAAACTCAACAAATTGTCAACAATAATTACGATTGTTGTCAACGATTGCTGAATCACCACGGAACTCGTCGGAGTTTTCACACGTCGTCAACTATTGTCACTGAACGTCATAGTATACGGATACCGGAGCTGGCATGGCAGCTGGTTTCATAGATTTTTCAATTGAAATATTGAGCAGTGACGGCGTAAAAGCCATTTGTTCTGTTATTCACGCTTTCGCTTTAAATTTCACAATATGAATATTAACGTGTTTGTTTGTTGCTATGCGGAACAGTGTTAGAGTCTAGCGGATAGAGTTTCGAATTATACTATAGGAAGAGAAAGCAAATTTCCATGAGAAAATATAAACAAACACCCGTCGCTGCATCCGGGGACTGCAGTGACGCCCAGTGTGTTCCAGTAACGGGAAAAACAATCACGGAAAACTTGGGTTCGATTCCCAGCCAAACGATGATATCACGTAACATTTTTTTTCGTCTAGATGGTCGTACACTGGACTTCACTGCTGTCCCCGGATCTATGGGGAGTAATCATACTCGGCGATAGAACCACGTGTATGTAAATAATGATCTTCAGCAAAACTAAAAAAATTAACATCTCCATTCCTATTCAATATTTGTCGACCAAACTTGGCCAGATAGTAGATAAGTATGGACGGTATATTTATACCAAAAATTATGCAATTCTGTGCAAGAGTAAGGCTCCATTTATAATATGGATTTCGACGCGTGAAGCACGAGTTTTTCCCATGGTCAACGCTTAAGCGCGAGCATGTATAAATGTACAGCAGGTGGGCCAACGCGCGCGTTTTGCTATTTTCAAGCGTCACGCGAATATCTACTGGACTTTAGCCCTAACCAGACTGGTTGCTCGCGGCTGCACGGAGTCGCAGTATGGTGTAAAAAAGACTTCAATATTGGTCCTTAACGCGACACCAACCATACGATTGCGGCAATTGTGACCTTGTAGGCACGTAGTCGCGCATTGGTTCGCACGAAATTTTCTTCTGTCTGGAGAGGCCTTTTGATCGGTGAGCGCCATGCGACGCTCGCACGCTTAGTTGTTGCATGCTGGGATAGGAAAATGGCGGCATCAACGGATTCTATCGGCGCCACAAGAAAGGAAAACGTGGTGTGCTAAAAGATTGAATGTTCAAAATAAACGGTCAAATATCTTAATTACAGTGACCTTGAGCCGAATGGCATCGAATCTTGCCGTTGTGGAAGGGGGAAGTTGTGAAACAGCATAGTTGGATCGGAGTAGCGGTCAGCATTAGCAAGCTCACGCGCCTGCTCAAGCGTTTGATTTGGAAATGAAAGAGCGTTTGCCTGAGCGTGACGATGTCACGAGCGGGCCAAGCAGACTGTCCACGCGCACTGCTTTGCTCATGAACTGGCGTACGCGCCGAGCATCGAGTGTCACGCGTACGCGTCGAAATCAATATTATAAATGGGGCCTAAAGATAGGGAGCAACACGTAAATTTAAAACTGTTCACGTGTTCCTGTTGTTGTTCGTTCTTCTTGTGTGCCACCGTTTCAGAAAAAAAATAACTTCAACTTTATTAGAAATGTCAATCTGGGCATTGCGGGCATTTTTTTCCATGAACTTGAATCGGACTCAATTACTGCACCTATACCTAAAATCTGAAACATGATTAAGCCAGAAATTTCCTTGGCCTTCCCTCCTCAAAGAGACCACTTTTTCAATTGGTCGAGCCATTCCGGAGCTACAGGACCCTGAACGCTCTGTTTTATTGTTGTACGTTGTTTCGACCATTGTAATTAGGGAACAATGCAAATCAGCCAATGCCAGGTCCATTCTTCGTGCACCTCTTAGGCCTATGTCTTTGCTAAACAGTTGATTGTAATTGATGGGTCCCTGCTAGCCTCCCTGTGTCTGAGGGTGATCTCCAGGGGCAGTGGGTACCCTTTGCCCCGGGTTATCGGGGAATACACCGCTCTTGGTCCAGTTGCACGTGAGCTTCTTGGAATCCAGGTTTGGGTGCCACACTGCTCTTGGAGCATGACCTGGTGAATGACCCTTGCCAGTTCTGTGTGTCATCCCCGGCTCAGTGGGTCTGGTGCCAGGAGTTGGGCAGTCTCTGTATGGTGGGGGACGGTGTGGTTAGTAGGGGAACCGGGGACATCTACTACGATGCTTCTTTCCATCGGGATTCGTGGTTAGGTAGCTTGGGGATTTTCGTGGAGAACCTCCATCTTGAATACGAATACTTTCTGCCTTTTGCACTTTCCGCATTCATTGGGGAACTGCTTGCCATTTCTGGCACTGTGGATGTTGGCCTCTCTTTTCACTTGCCCCAGTTCCGGATTCAGATGTGGACGTTGGGTTTTTGTGGTGCTCCTTCTAGGCCATGGCTGTTGTGCACCCCAATGTAGCAGAAGTTGGATGGAAGTTGTTTGGGGCACTGCAATAGGGAGTTGAGATCACCTTACACTGGGTTCAGGGTCATGCAGGCTGCTTTGTGAACGAGCTAGCGGACGAGCTAGCTCGCTCGAAGTGTAATTCGTGGGTAAACCCAGTGGTTGTCCCCGTGGTGCCAAAGGACCTGCGTCCTGTTCTTGCTTCATCTGCTCTTTACTTGGATGTTGGCAGGTTGAACGGGTTGCTGGGGTGACTGGCATGAGGTTGTACGGCTTGCATACTGCAGTCGCGGTGCCGGTACTGCTTGGCAAGCTTTCACGATGAGGTGCTGGGTTATTTTTGTGTCTGCGCACAGGTGATGTCATGTTGAGGACACACGAATTTAAATTCAGGTGGTACACGACGGGTATTGGTGTCTGCAGAATGGAGGAAGAGATGGTGGAGCACTTCTTGTTGAGGTGCCCCCTCTGGGAGAAGCACTGGGGCCAGGAGTTGCGTGTTGGGAGTCTTTGGGAGATTTTTAGTGTCCTGCCCGTCTGTCGTCCAGTGTCGCGGTCTCTTAGGGCGGTTATCCGCTTTTGTCGTGCGAAGGGGCAGTTCGGTTAGGGGTCACAGTCACTCCAGGGAGTCTGGTCTCTCCACAGGGTGGCATTCTACCTGGGAAAACCGGGAAAATTCAGGGAATTTATCAAATCTGGAAAATTCAGGGAAAAATCAGGAAATCTCATTAACATATACTGAAAGTAAGGGAATCTGAACATTTCCGGAAAATCTTTTTCGTTTACAAAGAATGGGTATTTCGCATTTCATTTTTTGACTTCTAAAAACTATCACTTTATTTCAGTTAAAACTTAGCGAAAACTTTAGGCCTAAGTAATATGGGGTGTTACGTGTTAAGTGCGTTTGTAGTTTTGTTCAGATTATGGCTACCCTACTGTTTACCAATACTAGTTAGGACAGTGCAATTTTTGATTTAGCAATTGAACATAGTTATTGCGATTTGAGGGAAATGAGGAGACCGAAAAAAAACATGGAAAAATATCAGTTTTGGTCTGGAGAACCGGAAAAAATCAGAGAATTTCATCATGAGCTTTTGCACGCCACCCTGCGCCAGGAATGGTGGTGTTGGTGGGTGAGAGTTTTTTGTTTGTGATGCGTTGTGAGTTGAGAACAGTACGTTGAACCAGGTTGTTTTTCCTTTTGTGGGCGGATTGTAGGTTGGTTGCTGGCTTAGGGTAACTTAAAGCGTAGGTAACTTAAAGTGTAGGATAACTTAAAGCGTAGGTTGAGCGTTGGGTGTTTTGTAGACCAACTAAGCTCAAGTAAGAATGAAGAAAGAAAAAATAATTCGCGTTTCAGCTAAACGCACATAGTGTTAAACCAAACTAAGCTAAAGTGTTAATCAGTGGCGGATTGGGCCGCTCGGGAACCCGGCCATCTCCGAGAAGGCCCCCACTAGAGGACACCATTGTTAAAGGGAAATTACATCCATATTGACATGATGTTTGAATTTTGGATCACTTACACAATAACTAAACACAAGAATTACGGTAAGAATACGTTACGTACGTCCGATATAACAATTTAATTACTGCATCACCAAAACACGACACGGAGGTCGCCATTGTTTTGCTGGAACGCGCAGAAATTAATGACGACAGACGGATCTCTTCGATTTCGACTCGCAGCCGATTGAGATAGCTGTATTGACTGTGTGGAGCTCAAGCGTCTGGAGCGTCTGTGTGGAGGAGGGATAAGATGCAGCGAGCAGTGCGGGAAATTCAAACCAACTTCCCGTTTCTCCAAGTCAAAAGGCGTTCAACGCTCGAAGTGCCTGAGGAAGATGGGAGATCTTTCTAAAAGATAAAAGACCACCGAAAATTCGTACCTTGATTTGTGACGATCAAGGGACAATTTTTCGTAAATAGCGTACCATGTTCATTTAATTTCTGTGTTACCAAGTAAAACAATGAGCCTTTCTGCCTTTCGTGTAATAATTAAATTGTTATATCGGACGTAAGTAACGTATTCTTACCGCAATTCTTCTGTTTAGTTATTGCGTAAGTGATCCAAAAGTCAAACATGCATGTCAAAATGGATGTAATTGCCCTTTAAAGAAAATTTTTGAAAATCTTGAAATGAATTCGTATGAAAACTTGATCTCGCGGGAAAATCGTTCAAATTTCTTAAAGTTAGCTAGCTCTCAGGGTTTAACCTCGAACCTCCTCCCCCACCCACATTACAGGATGCTCTTGTTCCCAATAAGTCTTTTTTTTATTTTTTATTTCTAACGAATTCCTATGAAAATTGTGTCTATAAGTTAGTGGAAACCGTTCCATATGCATGCCGACATCATGATAATATGCCAGCGTACATGGCTTTTTTCCGGAACACCCCTCCCCCGACTCCAGGAGGCCCTTGTTTCAAAGAAACATTAACAAACCTGAAATGAATTCCGATGAAAATTATATCCTAAGTTTTAGGAAGACATTTCAAATTCACACAGTTTTCGTAAAAATACCCAAGCTTGAGGTATCTTCTTCCTCCCCCCCCCCAGTTTTCCGAGGCCCCCTGTAGTACATTCCCGGGGAGCCCGATCCCGTGTACCCAATCCGACGCTGCTGGTAATTGGCAGCTAGAAACGATGGAATGGAGTGTTTACCCGTAGATGCAGGCATTCAGAGCTGTGCTGAATTGTTTCAAAGTGGGCAGCAATAATGCCCACTCTGGATAGGGGGCAGCGGCGTTTTGTAGCACAGGATGCATGGGCTTGACCCCTTGTTGGCGGCTCTTGGTGTTGCACCTTATATCGTGTCTGGTATTCGGGGCATTAGAACCATAGGCTGTTGTAATATAAGGCGACTAAGCGGTTCACTGTGTAGGCCTGGCCCTCTCCTCTCTCTGGTTGGCCAGTCTCTTTGCATTGGGCTGCTTGGGTACATTGCGGTGAATCTGTATAATGGTGCGTTTGTCACATCTGGTGTAGAATATGATACTTGTGTTAGTTGTAAGTTAGGTTAAGTAGGGTTAAGAGTGAGCGCATGGTGTAAGCAACCTTCTAGGCTCATCAGAAACAACAACAGCAACAGTCACTGCATGCACGCGCGTTCTCACCTTAGCAAATGAAAAAAAAAAATTACTACCCCATTATTCACCCGCGCCAAGTTAGGCAACAAACATCACATTAATTCAATTGTCGAGGACGTAAACCATTGTAGCGCGATGCCATAGCCATAAAAAACGTCACAAACGAAAAAAAAAAACGTCAAGTGTGCCATACGAAAAGGGTTATATCATTGAAGTTTCGCTTTACTTGTTAAAATGTACAACGGATAAAAATATTGATGACAATTCCAGCAATTACTCTCCCGCCCCAATTAGGGGACAGACATCACATCAATTCAATTGTCGAGGACGTAAATCATTTTAAGAGGAAGCAATAGGCTTATTGCGATTCCTTTATTTCCGCTAGTTTATTAAATATGAATTCTTCACTCCGGCAAATTGAAAGTAACATTAATTTAATTTTATTCTAGTTTCCAGTCGACATTACTGCATGGCATAGAAAAAGTAACACGGATTACAAACAAAAACATCAAGTGTGCAGTAAAAAAAGGGTTACACTATTGAAGTATAAAATGTACGCTGCTAAAATTGTTGGTTTTTAATTTTGATAATCAAACGTACAATTCAGAAAATTGCATCTGTTAAGTGCTGAAGCGATTGTAATTCGTAAAGCACACCACTTAAAGATGCAATTTTCTGAATTGTACGTTTGGTTATTTAAATTAAAAAAAATCATCAATTTTTATATGTGTACCTTTTAGCAAGTAAAGTGAAACTTCAATCAGACAACCATTTTTTTACGACACACTTGACGTTTTTGTTTGTAATATGAATGAAGTTACAAGTTAAAGTGTACACGGACAAAACTTTATTACTTTTAATTTAAATAGTCAAATGTACAAATGAGAAAATTGCATTTGCTCTAGTGAAAAGCCCGTGTTGCTTTCTGTCTCGAATTCATTTGAAATTTCGCAATATTTTAGAATTATAAATTCTGAACAAGGGAGGATTCAGCAATGCATGTTGTGGATGGTGCCACCCCCCTCCCCTTCCCCCTTCTGGATTAAAAATGACCGCCTGTAGTTTTATAAAAATTCAAACCCGGAAGTAATTGGAGCGTGGTTCCTTTATGCAGTGAATGTTTGTTGCAGCTTCACGCCAAAACCGTGAATTTTGACATGGTTAGTAAACTAACTGGCCCGATCTACAACGAATTAGAGGGGGTATACAAAATGGACGCCACGACCGTCCCATCTCTTGAGGTCTGTTCGGGAATTGGTAAATCGTATCGGTGAATTTTTGTACGGTGAGTCGCGACATCTATTGGCATCTAGTGGCGGTTTTCAAAATATAACTTTAATTTTACGTAGATTTGCGTCACAGGTTTTTATTATGTATTGAGGTGTTTTTAAATCGTTTTTAAGCTATCACTCAGCCACAGTTAAGCTATTTCTCTGCGCTTGGGAAAAAAAAAGCGACCCGTTCGTGTATCCAGAAAGTGTTGCAAGGGAAGGAACGTTGGCATTTTGTACGGACGGTGTCGCCCTCGATTGGCAGAACGAGGCAACATAACGAATCATCGCGTAAGTGGCGTTTTCGGCGGCCATATTGCCAACCCAGTCTCGTAATGCTATTTTTCATCCAAGATCCGGCCAGTACCAAGACTGCCAGTACTGTAGATAGCCCTGATTTTCATGAACCGAATATGGTGAAATTTTGTATGCTGACCAAGTACAACCCGCGGAAAACGTCTTCTTTTTTTTTTTCAGATCGAGTATCTGTTATATTTCTGGGCGGAAATTAATAAAATTCAATCAGAAAATGTTAGAAATAGTTTTGGTGTGCGCTAATAATTTTTTTATGGAATGGATACGAGGATGTGAGCAATACATGTAAAAAAGAGACAATACATGTAAAAAAGACAATACATGTGATACAATACATGTAGACAATACATGTGAGCAATACATGTAAAAAAGAGACGAAGCCAGTAACACATGCGAAATGAAATTAAAACTTATATTTCTGTACCAATATACTGGTAAGCGGTACCTTCATCAGAGGATGGTATAAAGATCAACACATAACATAACACATCACATAACGTTATCCAGGTGCCCACCGATTTTTACCTGCTTCCTACCGACACCTGTTTGGTGAAACCTGGATAGCGTTATGTAAGGTGTATTAATCTTTTCACCATCCTCTGATGAAGGTGCCACTTACCAGTTTATTGGGTACCGAAATATAAGTTTTTTTTTTTTTAGAGAGTACGAACCCAAACTGGGTTATCTGCTCCACGACGATGATGGGGACAATTAAGGAATCCAAGTGGAATATCCAGGATCTTTGACGTGCCACAATCGATTTCACATTGAATAATCGCTCGTAGAAATAAAACAACGAAGTTTCAGGTTCAACGAGAAACACGGCAACTGCTGCTGTTATTAATGAACGAAAAACTGTTTCAAAGCTGAGAATAAAAATGAAACTATCCGGGTAAAAAAATTGTTAAGGATTCAGTACAAAAATAAAAATGGAGGGAGAAGGAGGAAGGGAGGGTGGCAGGAGGCAGGAAGGAAAGAGGGGAGGGAATGAAAACAGTAAGGGAGTGAGAGGGAGGGGAGGGAGATGATGAAGGATCAACAATCTAATAGTACTGCTTCCCCCCTCCCACCTCGGGGAAACTACCAGTCCCCTCCCCAGATATAATCTCACGCTCCGCTCCTGTTTGTCAACTTGAGATGGTGGCGGCCCTAGTTTCGTTAGGAATGGAAAGTTGGGAAAAGCAAGTGTATACTTTTATGTTCGTTTTGCATTCATTAAAATTAATGTTATCGAATGTATTAAATGTACAAGTGCCGTACCGGTCGTGCAGTTCGATTTCACACGTAACAATATTACCGTGCCATACCGAACTGCGCCGTA
>JAHWFP010245819.1:13840-31437 GCA_023313725.1 Lithobius niger | reverse complement strand
GACGCACGCTGTTTTAATTTTAGCACTTCACTCAGTGTTGGACGATACTGGGAAATTTTCAAGTGGTAGTATCGTGCTCATAATCATTATTTACTATGACGCGTACTGTTTTAATTTTAGTATTTCACGCTGTGTTGGACTAAACTGGGAAATTTTCAAGTGGGTCGTGCTCAAGTTTATTATTACACGTGCCGTTTTAATTTTAGCATTTTACGCAGTATTGGACTATAATGGGAAATTTTCAAGTAGTAGTATCGTGCTCAAGTTTGTTTAGTATGACGCACGCTGTTTTAATTTTAGCACTTCACTCAGTGTTGGACGAAAAAAAAAAATCATCACCAGTTTAAAAATAAAATGTGTTACGGAAAAAAAAAGCCCACCCAAACAAAATCTTTCGGCACAAAGGATCCTACTTTTTTTTTTAATTCACACAATAATTCCTAGTTTTGATTAGCAGTTGTTTACAACTAGTCAATGTTAAAAAATTCATGACTTAGTTTTTTTTTTTTAATCATTCTTCGTGTGAAAAACAAAATCATGACTTCTGCAAGATTACAATGCCAGGAAAATATGCTTAGTAGACATTCTGACTACAATATACTTGGAAGTGTGTGAGATTATATCCTATATAAGCGACCTGCAGTACCAACACTGACTTTAAACAACAAATTGAGTAACACATCTGTTAGTTACACGTCTGTGTGCAGCCATGGGGATCCGGGTTGTATTCCCGACCAAATGAAGATACATGATTTTTTTCCCATTTTTTCTTTCATTTCTTCTACTTTTTTCATCTTCTTCTTCTTAGAGTAGTTGGCCACGCACTGCCTTTCGCTGCATCTACTCTCCAGCTGCTACGACAGCATTCTTAACAAATTTTAACTTTCAAAATGCATTAAATTTTATTTAATTATTTTTTTTTTTACATTTTAGTTAAACAAATTCAGCATTACAATGCCCAACCCACGAAGCATTATTTCCATAAAAAATTAATGAAATTTACGCAGTGTTTTTCTTTTCTTTTTTTTTTTTTGTTTGTTGACATAGACAATTGGACATATTTGTAATAAATGTAATGCCAGCCAATTCAGGCCAATTCCTCAAACATTCAAATCGATGAGTTCCACTCGATTTCATCCCCGATTCCGCCACAATCGTTTAAATTCCAGGTAATTTCCTAAATTTAGCCGAAATTTGCCCAGAATTGTTTTGGACTTGTGTTGAATTGGGTGGAACTGGACGAAATTGGTCAAAATGATTCCTGAATTGGATCAAGTCAAGTCGAAGTCATCGAATTGGAATTGACTTGACAGAATGAAAAATGAAAAGTAATTGATTGGGATGGACTAGAAATAGTAAATAAAGAATATGGTGGTGAATTGAACTGCATTTGTCAATGGCAATGACTTGGCAGGGAGTGAATTTTTTGTTTCATGAATGCGAATTGGAATTTATCTGAATGGAGTTGCTTCTCGGTGGCCAACATTTAGCAGCGGAATTGATTTGCAGTTCATTTGATCGTGGTCCGTCGATCCTAAGGTAATACTGATGCACGGGTAATTGACTCTAGTCATATCCGACCAAATAAAAAAATTGTGCTCATCAGCGGTTATGGGCAATTGTAGCATTTGGTGCTGGTAATTTGACGATAATAACTGAGTAGACCTATATTTAACATAGTACGTGCTTCATGTTCAATAGTTATTATGGCCAAATTATCAGCGCCAAGTGGCTAAAATTTAATAAAATGCTCCCAAAAACACAGACTCTGCCACTCTTTTGTCGACAACGTTTGAAGGGTGGATGCAAGGGAGGGAAAGGCAAATAAATTCGAAAAAACTGCCAAAATGGTTGGAAACATGCATCTTAAAAAAACCACAACAAAAACACATTTACCACCTTCGAAGAACACAAAAAGGTGTTTTTGTTGTGGTTTTTTAAAGATGTCTTTTAAATAACAGTGTGACTACCGGTTGCCGGTGTTTTTGAAAACATGCAGTTAAATTACGACAAAAAGTACATGAAAACGTTGAAAAATCACCCCCCCGCCCCCCTCCAAGACTTTGTTGTGCCTCCGCCGTTACGACGGTTGTTTATTTATTGTATGCATATATGATTCTAAGCCAGACGATGCGCTAATCTGAGAGTCAACATTTAAATGTTGACTCTGAGCTTATCGTATCGTCTGGTTTTAGAATTATATGCATAGTATAATAGTAAACATCCGTCGTAGCATATCCGGGTGTTTGTTTCCATATTTCAGGATTCCCGCTAAAATACTGACGTAAATATCCTTGCGTTTTCCAGGTCTTCCAGACGTACTTGAAGTCAATTTCCAGGCTATTTGTACCATAATTTCAGGAAGGAATCTTTTTTACACATTTTACCAATTTTACTTGTTTATTGGGTTTGCACTGTGCAAAAGAATATACCGTGTAATGCACACTCTATATATATCAAAATTTTGTGTAAAGTTACACAAGAAAGTTGTGTAAAGTCAGACTTTTTTTTTGCAGTGCACTTTCAAAATCAGGATGCTGTCTGTATCACGCAAATTTTCGAATGTATACAAACACTCTTCGTCAGGCACGAAAAGGGAAAAATGAGTTCCCTGCTTACACTTACACCTTCGTCGTGCCTGCGTGATGAAGTCGTTGATATACCGTCGAATATTTGCAAGATAAAAACAGTTTCCTGATTTTGAAAGTGAGCGTGATGCATAATTTCCGAGTTCAAGGTGATTCTAGTGAGTTTCAAAGTAATTCTGGTAGGCCTAACGTTAATGGGTAACGTCCATCTCGCTGCAACAGATTTTCGTGTCATTTAATCATTTTTTAGGGGGATCCGGGGTTGGGGGGCCGGGACGATCGCTCCCATTGCCTCCGTCCAGATCCGCTTCTGCGTAGGGAAGTGGTCTTTAGCTTTTGGAAGGAATCTTATTTGTTGTTTGTGAGTATACTGACAACTGGGATACCAATAATACGATCCTCTAAGCCATAACATCCGTTTAGAACACCAGCATAAATATAGGCTACTGTTGGAGCACAGCAACATGGATTTAGAAATCGAAAAACATATAGTACACTCAAACGCAACATTTTTTCATCGGTTTGCAGACAATGCACACCTTACAAGTTACTTAATAAAAATTAAATTTTACTTTCGCCATCACGATTTTTGCCGTGCCAGTCATAGAAACCGATCATTGCATCAAAATCGATCGCAGAAACGAAAAATGTAAAAATCCGTTTTGTAGGTGATTAGTTTTCATAAAAGAGGAATTTATTGCCCCAATATATTTTTAAGCACTTAACCGTAGGCCTAGTTTATGCGTTAACCTACTTCTAGTAACGCTGATTATGAATATTATATGTATATTTTTTAAGGCTAATGATAAAACCTTGTTACCTTGTACAGGAAGTTGTAACCTAAACTAAATTCGAGATTTTTCCAGGCTCAGAATTTCCTCATGCCATGCTATTTTTCAGGTTCAGTAGTTAAATTTTGATGATAAATTTATTTATTTATTTTTAATGCCAGTGCCCTTACCAAACAGCGGAAATCACGGAAGATCAAAAAGTGGCGGATTTGTAGCCTAAACGAAAAATTGCGCGGGTACTAGGTACCATACAATTTTTTTTTTTGGTCAACTGGCAGAACGATAGACCGGCAGTATTTACAAGAGTTAACGCTTTTAGTTGATAGATAAAAAATTTTTTTTTAAATAAGCTCTAAATTATTTTATTCCTTAAACATTACTGTCAAGTAAATTATAGGCTGATATTGAATATCTGTCAGAATTCTATACGTTTCCACGCCTGGAAAAGGATGTAACTAAATTCCAAAGTATTCCAGCTAACGTGATACCTGTTTGCAGCCTACGTAATAAAGCTTGAAATCTACTTACTCTAGGCTTGTCAGAAGGTATTTAAAAAAAAATACCAACCTTGTCTACAGCATGCCAATGCGCTTGTGTTGGTGAACCAGCTCAATTTTGAATAAAGTATTTATTTTCAGAACCAACCAGTATTTGCATAACACATTTTTTTGGTGGTTTAAAAAAATGTTTTATATTAATTTAGGCGAAACCGAAAAGTTTTTTTTTCTTTTTTTAGACTGACATTTTACTTTTATTGATGTTTCGTAAAATGTAAAAATTATTAAGAGCAAGTAACACTCATTCAACTTGACTTTGCATTGGTAATATTTCACATCGTCTCCTGGAACTTCATGAGGCCGAAAAAATTGTTTACATTTGAGATGTATTACATATATCTTTCCTCCCACGATGTCATACATAACTTTTTTTTTAACCTGAGACTGTCTGAAAATTTGCGGACACAAATTCCAGTTGAACGAGTCGAAATTAAATTTAATATATCTGCACACCACGTTTTCATTGCAAAAGTTCAACAAAAACGTAGCCTAAATAAAGGGCAAAAATTCAAAGATGTACACAACGTTTTGGAGATTTGTCCACCGCGTGATTAAGTGTGAGGCAGTCAACAAAGTAGCATCGAAAAATCACACACAAATTAACAACACAGTTTAAACATGCACAAACAGTTAAATAAAACATTTAAATAAAATAAAATAATTAAACTAAGAAACTTAAGCTTTCCTGACAGGAACAGTTCAGCATTAGGTGCTTAGTTTAATTTTTTATTTTATTCGTTCATTCATTTTTTTTCGTTTTATTTAGCTGTTTGTGCCTTGAAAACAACTTTTTAAACTGTGCCGTTATTTTTTTTTTAATTCTTGTGATTTACGATGCTTCTTTGCTGATTGTCTTGTACGCGACTTGATAACCGAGTGCACAAATCCTGATAAACACTGCGTTTTTGCGCAATATTTAGGCTATGCCTTGGTGAAGTTTCATTGGTGCCAACATTTTATCTGAATTCGTAGCAAAAGAACCGAAACCGTTTTTTTTTTTTAAATAGCAAAAATGGCACGGCACAGAATCAATGCATCGGCATTATTGCATTACCATCTATTTACGTTGCCTTTTGGACTTATATGTCAGACTGCCTGAGCGGGTAATCGAACCCAGTACCGTTGAAACCAAAGGTCGAGGTCCTACCACTGAGCCATACTGACACGGCCAAAAGGAAACTCCATAGGCAGCATTTAACACGTTATTTCTCGTGAGCCTTTGGCTTTCCCGTCTTTAATCATTACCATCTATCTATACGTCAGCATAAGAAAAAGCGTATAACCACAAAAGAATAAATAAACAAACTCCTGTCATAACATCCGTTGGTTCAGCTGAAGGAACAGTCAGTACTTGGCCGTCCAGACGTGTGAACTTTTTTCTGTCTTGATGGCCCCATACTACCTTTCACTGCAGTCCCCAGATGCTACGACAGGAGTTTTTTTTTTTAATCTTTTTATTGCTGTTTCATTTCTGTCATCAGAGTAAAGGAATGTTTTGGGATAAAGAAACCTCAGCTAAGCTAACATAAGCTAAGAACATGAAGGACCAAGGAATTAATCATTCGAATTTAGTTGTGATTCGTGGAATGATGCTACTCACGTTGATAAATTTCTCAACCGTAACAGAGCACCTTTAAAGTGCTAAAATGTTGATGAGAAAACAATGTGCAAAACAGGTTCTATACTAATCCAATGCTAGCTTCTTCGTTGTTGGTGTTTGATATGATTGAAAGACGGTTCCGAGGTTTATCATAGAAATATAACCTTGTTGCCTTATTCAACCGGCTAATAATACTTATCTTAAAATGATTTAATCTGTCAGATGTTGATGAGAAAACAACGCAGAAAGTAGGTAACATTTCGATGCCAAGTATTGTTTAACCTTCTTCAGACCATATCAAAAACTAATCTCGAAGAGCTTCTTCAATATTTGGTGGTTGATATGGTTTGAAGACTGTTCGTAGCTTCAAAGTTTACCATCGAAATATTAACGCATTTACCAGTTTTGTATGCTCTTGTTGTCTTATCAATATTCAACCGAACAGTTAGTTGTCTATAAATGATTAAAATCTGTTAAATATTGACGAGATAACAATGCACAAAGCAGGTAATATTTCGATGCTAAGTTTTGCTTAACCTTCTTCAGACCACATCAAACACTAATATTGAAGAGTGTCTTCAATGTTAGTGTTTGGTATGGTCTAGAGACTGTTTGGATATTCAAGTTTATCATCGAAATATTAACTCGTTTACGTGTTTTGAGTGGTCTTATTTTCTTATCAACATTCAACCGAACAATTACTTATCTTAAAATAATTAAAATCTGTAAAATATTGATGGGAAAACAACGCACAAAGCGGGTAATATTTTGATGCTAAGTCTAACCTTCTTCAGGCCGTACCAAACACTAATATTAAAGCGTTCTTCAATGCTAGTTTTCGATATGGTCTGAAGACTGTTCGGAGATTCCAAGTATATCATTGAAATAGTACTTCGTTTACCTGTTTCGATTGTTCTCATTTTCTTATCAATATTCAACCGAATGTTTAACTTATCTTAAACAGATTAAAATCTGTCAAACATTTATGAGAAAACAACGCATAACGCCGGAAATATTTCGATGCTAAAGTTAACCTTCTTCAGACCATACCAAACACTAATATTAAAGAGCTTCTTCAATGTTAGTGTTCGATATGGTTTGAATAATGTTCGGATATTCAAGTTAAACATCGAAATATGGCCTCGTTTACCAATTTTGTGCGCACTTGTTTTCTTATCATTATTCAACCAAAATATTACTTATCTTAAAATTTCATGCATTAAAAACTTATATCGACAAAATAATTGAGGATTCACCAGTTTTTTTAATCTCCTATCGTTTATCTGTCCTTCAAACAAAGGTACACATAATCGAACAAAATAATAATAATTAATAATGATGCATTCGTGTTCTCATTAAAAAAAATCACATTGTCTGTACACACGTACTTATATCCACAGTCAATCAACAGGAATCTAAAGGAATGTTATGTACACGAAGATAAAAAAATAAAATTAAAAAAAAACAAGGAAACCTTACGGGACAATCATCACACAATGAATAGAATTCCTCGCAGACAAGTCATCATATTTTCACTCAATCTGTGACAAGTGCTAAAACCATAAAAAAAAAAGTTAAAAAAGCATAGAAAATGGTACTTATGTACAAAAAAATAAAAAAAATATTTAAAAAAAGGTAATAAGTGTGTACAAGGCTAAACCGTGAACAGATGGAATAGGAACGACTTTTCGATGCTGGAGGAATTTCGCCGTAGGGAAAGGCAATGGAATTAAAAAAAAAAAAAATGAAAGAAAGAAAAAACTCAAACGCACTCCTCCAGCCTAGGGCAAACCCTCGCTTCAACGAACTAGTTACAGCGCACAACTCTACAAGGGCGACGTTAAAACGAGGGGTTGCTCTGGGTTCATGGCTTGGCACAAAGTTGATACGCCGGCTGGCAACGCAAGAAAAGTGAAGTAGAAGCGCTTTTCCCTAGGCGAAATATCGTCGTTACCATGGCAACGGGAGGTTTTTCCCGCCGCCAGCGATGCCTTGTTGTTGAAGCGTTGTTGCACGATTATCAACTTTAAAAAAAAATATTAAAAACTGCTTGCCTTGATTTTTTGCAAAAAAAAAAGATAAAGACTAGCCACGTAAATACAAAATTTGAAGAAAAAAAAAAGGAGCACTCATTTCGTCACAAAGAATTAGTACATATTAACTGTGAACAAATAGTCTCTTAATTTCTTACACAATGCAGAAAATGTCTTTTTCTGTTTAAATATTAAAGGGAAAAAAATCCTATTTTTCTGCACGCACTGGTCACTGTACTGTACTTTAGTTATTAAAAATTATATATTACACA
Source organism: Lithobius niger (assembly GCA_023313725.1). Lineage (NCBI taxonomy): Eukaryota > Metazoa > Arthropoda > Chilopoda > Lithobiomorpha > Lithobiidae > Lithobius > Lithobius niger. The sequence goes on along the minus strand of JAHWFP010245819.1, from coordinate 23,596 downwards.
ATCGACGGACAGGCCGGGCTTAAAACAATACTGTACTATAAAAGATGTCAACAGGAACGTTGGGGTTAAACGAACACTGAATTAAAATTAATTATTTATACATATGGACAAAAACAAAACAGAAAAATTGGCGCACATTTCACTAAAATAGTTAAGGAGTTGTGGTCCATTGCATTACGGGTAAATTGACGCTTAGGACTTAGAATGACAATTTAAAAATAACTACGTCGGTAATACTGGACGCCGTAATATTCACGGAGGTCAGAGCACTGGTTAGAATCGGCCTTAATATGTAATTTAACGATTACGGTAAGGTTATGTAAAGTACTGATGTGGTATGGTTACTTTTTTTTTGTTCCGTTCATATATTATGCTTGCTTTGAACTAAAAGCAAGGCCAATGGAAATTACTGCACTTAGTCTTCGTTACTACACTTAGTCTTGGTTCCACACTTACTGAGTTTGTTTGCTGGTGGTATCTTGGAAACATGACGATACGGTAATTCTTCTATTTTTCCGTGAACCGTTTATGGGGGGCGCGGGTTGAAGGGTGGTACGACGTATAGCTACGGTTTTGAATGGCACAGATTTGAGCGCAAGTGGCGGTATACACAAGGCCTCGGTGGCGGACAAGGAGGTACAAAATAAGGGTGCTGATGTCGTTCGTTCATTATATGGCGCAAGAAGTAAAAAATTTGTCTACAAAAATCCCACACACAACAGGCACACAAAAACACTATATTTAAGTCCTATCTCCTTGAGTTTGATATGAGGTATAGGGCTATGTCCTGGTGTCCGCCGTACGCGGCGATGTGTAGCGCACTCCAGCCGTCCCTGTTCGCAAGTTTCACGTCAGCGCCGAACTTCACCAACAATTTCACTAGTTCCAAATTCCCGTCCATGCAACTCTGGTGTAGCGCCGTCTGTCCCTCCTGGTCGAAGAGGTTAACGTTAACGGCACCCTCCCATCTCTGGAGGATCCGCTGCAACTCCCTGGTGTCGCCGCTGCGGACAGCTTTTTGGAAGTTTTCCTGGTACGGGGCACCCGTCGACGCGGCGGCGACGGCGGCTACGGCTGCCGCAGCGGCGTTGGTCGCTGCGTGGTGGTTTTGTTGCACCTCCGCCATGGTTCGTGTAGTTAAGATCTTGGAGGAAGGGAAAGGAGGAAATAATCCAACGCACCGACCCGACGAGGGTTCGGTATATGTCGAGTTGAGAATCGGCGACGTCGTTTTAACGGATGTCTCCAAGCACGATTTCAGGCACTTTACCCACTCAAAACGACTCGCAACTAGGGCGAAGTGTACTCGCTCCCGGTTTTATACCCGCCGCCATTAGCATCTGAATGATCGCGTCGTCGGAGCCCACCGACCAATCAGGTGTCTTCCACCGCTCGGCTCCGCCTATCCCCGTTGGTTATGGATGGCTGACGTCACAAGGCGCGTTTCGTTCGGTGCTCACTCGGGGGGCCGAGGGAGAAAGCCGGTCTTTTGGCCCAGCGAAAGCGGCCGATGAAAAACAGGGAGCCGGAATGTTCTGTCACCCGCTGCTTTGTTGGTCACGGTCAAATCCACGACTCCCTCCCTTCTCAGACGTGCGATGCGATTCTTGTAATCATTTCGCGATAGATTTAATTTTTTTTTTTTGGATTTCGGTGGTGGGAGGATGTGTTAAAGGCACATAAATCCTTCCGGTATATCGTGCGACCCGTTGAGAATAGCGTTTGCGGCATTTACGCAGGTTAGACTTAATGTCGCAAAATCATCTCGCACGAAAGAAAAACTCAAGAAAATTGGCAACATTTACATACGTTTGAACTAATGTCGCAAAACTGAGTTATACAGGAAAACCAACATGGATGCATGTACCTTTAACACGCTTGCTTTGAACTAAAAGCCAAAAAAAAAAAAAAAATACAGCAGTATCTTAAAATGGTTCATTAAGAAAATAAATAACCCTATCGAGTTCACCTGTTCCCAGCGAGATGTTCAATGTTGCCTTGCAAACAATCTTCGCTCACGTTTCGCACGCAACCAAAACCTAACCTGCCCCTTTAACCGAGCTGCCGAGTTTAAACAAACATTGCAACAAAAATTGTGTTTGGTAGAGTCATGGTAATTTAACTCGCGAAATCCATCTTTACTTTTGTTTTACGGTGAGATCTGAAAGTGCTAGACCTCGCAGTAGGGAAGCGAAGTGGATTCCTTTGAAGAACTATTTTAGAGGTTTCCTGACATAAAAGTGGGTATAGGCGAATAAGAGCCGAATTAGTAAATGCAAAATCTTGGAAAATAAGTCTCTGGCCAACGAACTAACATGTCCATCCAGAAGAACGAAAAACAAACAGAATGAACTAATTTTGAAACCATTGGGCACAAGGGCCGAAAATAAAGGGTGGTGTGTGTGTGTGTGTGTGTGGGGGGGGGGGAGGGGGGGGGGGACCGCAACCAAAAATCTGAGTCGGAAAAATGAACCCCACTCGGAAAAACGGGAGATGGGCGACAGTACAAATAAAGGCGGAAACAGCAAATCTAAATTAGTCTTAAAATTTCTCGGCAAAATCTGGATTACAACAGTCAGAAATTTTAGTCTCACATGTACACACAATACCATATGTCTTCGAGCCGCTCCCTGCTCCCACAAGAAAAAAAAATCTCTTAGATTAAAAGGGCGTATAACTTCTCACTATATTCGATCATCCCGCGTGAAATAGCTTTTGCAACATTTATATACGTATACAGTGAATGTAGCAAAACCGTTTCTCACAAGGGATAAAATAGGAAAATGAATGCCTTTGCAACATTTACACGCATCTGAAGTAACGTTGCAAAACTGAGCCATACAGGAAAGCCAACCGGGAGGAATGTACTTTTAAAGCAACATACCGTCTGCCTTATAACCTTTCGCCTGCCTCACAACACCCACGCAACGATCACATCCGCGTATTTACCACAGCTAAGGTCAACTGAGACGGTAGCTTCGTTCCTCGCAACGAAAATCATAGCTACTGTCTCAATTGTCATTGCACCTAATAGTCCAGCCAGCGTGAACCCATTGATTGTGTCGTCACAAACCGGAATGATTCTCGTATTTTAAAATCACAATTTATAATTTTCTAGGCCAGTGTCTTATAATTTTGCTTCGGCGATCTATTGGAATAATTAATTTTAATGTTTACCGCATTAGCCTATTAGATTTTAGCTCTCATGGTAATTATTAGAAAATTAGTAGATGTACACACAGAGATGTAACGTCATGATTATTGTACGCGCGCAATGCATGATTTAGTGACGACCCGTCACTAAATATAGTTAACAATATTCAATATTCAAAATCTCCTAGACGCCACATTTTAAAACGGTTTTTTAGCAAGGGAAAGACTAACGGTAAGGAAATAGACCTTTGGGGCCGTACTTGATGGAGGATCGAGAAAAATGGCGCTGGGAGGTATACCCCTTTAAGGCACGAGTCTAAATGGTTAAAATTATTGGAGTGACAAATGGATCGAGTTGCAAATGAATGGGACAGTTGTAGTCGTATGCTCATACGGTCGGTCGCCAGTTTTCAAAACGTTCCATTCCTCCCGATTGGCTTTCCTGTATGGCTCAGTTTTGCAACATTACTTCAGACGCGTGTAAATGTTGCAAACGCATTCATATTCCTTATTTTTCTCTCGTGAAAAACGGTTTTGCTACATCCACTCTAACCTATGTAAATGTTGCAGAGGCTAATTCACATACAGGATGCTCGATAACAGTAAGAAAGTATATACTCCCGTTTAACTTTTTAAGAAAAACAAAAGGATTTGGGATCAGTTTACAATCTTCTCCCCCCCCCCCCCCCCCCGTTCCGCACAATTTAAGAAAAAATATCAGCCAGTAGACTACTCATCTTTATTCTACTACAGATTTTTAAAAATTGTCTTCAACCCGTTGTTATTTTGCGTTCTTTTGATTATTTGTATACCGTTTATTGCTTTGTCGTCTCCTTCAGAACAAATAAACCTTCCTCAATAAATTCGTATACTGATCCAGCAGTGGCTAGCTTATGTCATGAATAATCAATAACTCGGGCAGTGCGCAATCAGAAATGTGGGGGGGGGGGACGCGAATGATACACATCCTACAGCTTCCACCAATCAGAACTGACGAAAAATACGGTGTTTTCTGCCTGTACGTAAAATGCACGATGCCCCAGATGTTTGCACGCTGGCACTATGACACCAATCAAAGTGATCCAGTTTAAACTGAAGTTTCAAAATGCTTAGCATTTTTCAAAATCCCTATACTCATACATTACACTGCTTCAAGCCACGTAAAGCCTTGCCTGCCTGTTGTTTAATACAAACGTTGAATACAACCTTCCCGTTTCAGACTTATCGGGGCTTAATTGGGACCGGAATACTCCAGAACAGGCCATTCCGATTCTTTTTTTCCAGAAACTTGACTCTAAAAGCAGTCTAAATTGACATTATAAAACTTTAACCGGTTGTCATGCACTTAAGAACATTAAATTGGGCCCAAAAAAAAAAAACCACAAAAAAAGAGCAGAGATATAGGCCTAAACTAAATAAAAAAAATAGGCAACCTTAAAATTAAAGAAACAAGAAAAAAAACTAAGGCATTTTAAGAGAGTATTAAACCTTTTTCTCCAATAAAAAAGTAAAAAAAAAACCTACTAATCCCTTTAAAATCTTTGTTTTACAATATGAAGGAGAGGCTGTTGTGTTTAACAGCTTTGCCGTTAGTTTAACACATATCGTGCACGGATTTTAAAACTCAGAAATATCTACTCGACAGTTTTAAAAATTACTTTTATACCTGCAATAATTACTACTGAGGTTTTTTGAAGAAGGTTTTATCTCAGACCTACGGGTACATCGGATCGGACGAGCTCTCTGTATTAAACCCATATTACTCTTTACCGGCCCTTCTTCGCTTTTTGCCCAGCCGGTATGATGTGCTGCTGTTCCTCCTTCAGTTGACAATAACAACCACACGATGGCGCCACCCTCCAGCAACCGAGCGGAATATTGCGCCAAGGCGCCAAGGCCCAAATCAAAAGTGAAACCGGGTGAGAACAATCCCAGAAAAAAAAAGGAATAAGACAAGATGCGTGTTAAAAAGCCGACTTCGCAGCTACTCAAGTCTCCAGACGTGGACGAATGAAAATGCTAGTATTAGTAGAAGCCTGCCTTCATTGACCAAAAAATTAAAAAAATAAATAAATCGAAAATACGGGATTATATTGTTGAGGAGATAGGTTGAATTAGGATGATTAAGGAATTGAATAAAAAAATAACTTCAATCAGAGGGAACAAAAGAAAACTGGGACAAAACATAAAACTTAACATAATATATTTCAGTTTGAGTCCCGAAACTGAATTGACACGAAAACAAAGTGGAACATTACTGATATCCCATTATGGCCTCCAGAGAGGCGAAGGTGAGGAGGGTGCAAAGAGCCCCCATTCTCAAATATTAAAAGTTAAATGTAAATAAATTGGTCAATTGTTTTAACGGCAGTTGACGGAATTCTGAAAATGGTGTATGACCGTTTCGCTGAATCCCGTTTCGCCTAATTTTCATGAGTGTCTTAATTTTCGGCGAAACGGGAATTCCCCTTTCGTAGAATCCCGTTTTGTCCGAAAAATTGTTTTCTATTTCTATATTACGTGCCTCACTCGCGCTGTCGCTCTCGCTGCGGCTAAACATATAACGTCAGAAACTGCAACTAATCACAAATTCTTTCCACATAGGAATGCACGTTTAACTTCTCCAACATAAATTTTTAAAGAATATTTTGATTCGGCGAGACGGGAATTCCTCTTTCACCGAATTTTAATCGGAGCTCAATTTTCGGCGAAATGAGGTTCAGAGAAACGGGTATATACCCAGAAGATTTAGGTCCCGGAGGGATTTCTTCCCCACCCCCTCTGATGGGAGAAGAAAGTGAAAGAGAAAAAAATACGTGCAGAAAAGACTAGTTTGCAGATATACTCAATGTGAATGAATGAATTAAGTTTTTATTATTTAGAAGCAAATACAGGGATAGTAAAAAAAGTGACAAACCCACACACCACAAGAGCAGATGCCCGCATGTGGATTGGGGGCCGATCAAACAAACATAAAGGAACGATATTTCCAACAATCAGAAAACAGGATTACATACGACAAAATATTTAACCAAAAAAAAAGGACATAATTATAAAAATAAAATAATAAAAAAAAAAATTTAAAAATCAATTTAGGTAAAATTGCAAAGGCAAGAACAAAAAAAAAAACAGTACAAGAGTAATTCAAGGAAAACAATAGCATAATATTTTGCCGAAAGAAACGAAGAATGATGCAAAAGGAAACAAAATAATTAAATTTTAATTTAGAAAAGGTTAACTCACAATATATTCTGTCTCTAGAATAAAAGTGGGACTATGAAAACAAAGGCATTACAGAAATGCTAGTGTTAGTTGAAGCTCACGTTCTCTCGTTTTGCAATGCCCAAACGGCCGACAACCAAGATCTGACAACAAAACCAAAACCGAAAATTCGGGACGCAGTTGAGAAGTGAGGATAAAATAGGATGATAAACAAACCTGAAACAAGATAATCAGATATTATGCAAAGGTATATTTCAGTTTGTATCCGAAATGAATTGACACGGAAAAAAAAGTAAGCGGCTACCTGGGCACAATCGGTCTTTTGTACACTTCCGCCACTTTCGCTTCATACTTCCGGTCCTTTTTTTTTTTTATAATTTAGTTTAACTAATTTCTGGACGCTGAATCTAGTGGTGAAAACCGTTTGTCTCCATCTGGTACCGATTTGAAGTTGAAAAAGACGACGGGCAGACGGAGAAAGTCGTATATAGCAACAGTCTTTCCAGCCGTTTCGGCTGCACGGAAGTCTAAAACTGAACGTAAACGGAAACAAGTTGGAGCAACATTGATATCCAATGACCTCAAGCGGGAGCCGTCAGGGTTGACTGTTATGTTCGCAGTCATTATTGTTAGCTTCATAATGAGTTAATACCAGGAGTGGTTAACGCTCGTTAAACCCTTTGAAACCCTTTGAGTTAATAGGCGTCTTAAAGTGTGCGCGGCCTATCTTGAGTTCGTCGCAGAACGACACAGATAATCGATTGTACGTTTTGGGCAGCAAAGTGCCTTGTTGATATCCAAGATGGTTACAAAAACAATGGCGGCCGTCGATTAAAGCAGCCTCCTCCAGGAAGACGTAGCCACTCATGAAATACTTGCAGGACTCAAGATACATCGCGCACACAATAGTCAATGTAGAAACGACGTCACCTAAATACGTTAAAAGTACAACATGTTAAAGATTCCTGTGAGGTTTTTGTCGTAGTGAAGTCGCGAAATCAATTAACTTCGTGAAAATCGTGCACAACGATGGGCAAAACTGAAAATAGAGTTAGCAGTTTTTCGTTAGCAGTTTTGGTTGGTATTTGCTTCTTTTTTTTTAGCCCAACGCCGCTCTGATATAAAAGTCGTTTTGTTCAGAACAAAGCCTGCTAATTTTCCCGCCAAGATTTTATTGTTTGAAGTCGTGGCAACAATTGACTTCATGAAAATCGGGCATTGCTGTCAAAGTTGTTGAAAACTGAGTTGGTTGTTTTATTTGCTAGTAAACCTTGGTTTAAAATCCTTCTCAAGTTAATTTGGAAACCTTAACTAAAAACTTTGCAAAACAAATTTTTTTCAGAAGTCCGCCAAGTTTTCTCCGTTTAAAAGGAGAGCAGCAATACTTATTCAGTGTTGAAATAATAATGTCTGAACTTATATTATTGTCCGTTTTTCGGCTCTCAGCTCTTTTCCAACAATGAAACGATGCCAGAACCGAATTCGATGCCAGAGCTGCCAAGGTTGGTTTTTTTTTTCATTGACGTTGCACACATAGGCTATATTTTATACTATATACTAAGCGAACAATAAACATTTGTATAAACACTACGAATTACATAAAATTAAATGATTTCCATTGCAAGAAGCCTGTTTTGTTGACGCTCTTAATGTGGCTAACAGTTTTGCAAAGCATCTTCTACCTCTCCAGCTGACAAAGAGACAAACCGAACATTTGGACGTTTCCACCGTGTTGTTGGCAAGACAAAGTGCCACCGCCGTATTATTATTTATTTTACTTTATTTAATTTTAAAGGACGTTAGCCTTTCACAGGCCATTTCTACCATCGCTAAACAATCCATCGGCGATCGAATTCATTTTGCAGGCAACGAAACAACTGCAAAGAAAGATGGAACTCACAACAACAATACGCAAGCGCGAGTACAGTGAAACGGGCAGAGAGCCGAAGAGCGGGCAATAAATAGGTTATTGTTGGCTTTCCTCGTGCCAATAGCTAACAATACCTCGGTCAATGCGCGCCCTCGGCTCGACATTGTTAGCTGTTGGCACTCGTAAAGCAAACAATGACCTATACAAAATTATTCACAGTTCATTTTTACGAAACCCGTCATATTGAAGAATGAATAAGACAAATAGACGAAATCTGCTTAACAAGGGAGGTTGCAAATTTGGTTTCTCGTTTCGCAGAATCCCATTTCGCCTATCGCGTTTCGCAGAAAACAAAACGGTTTAAAGATTTCTCTGCGAAACGAGAATTTTCGTTTTGCAGAATTCCGTTTGGCCGAATTACAATATTCTTTTAAAAATGTAAGATTAATTGTAGAATTTGAAGATGCAATCGTAATTGGAAGGAATTTATGATGTTGCAGTTTCTGATCATGTTATGTGTTTAGCCGCAGCGCAAGCGAAGCACGTAATTTGGAAAAAAAAAAATTATTCTGCGAAATGGAATTCTGCGAAACATCTTAATCCGTTTCTGTGAAACGAGACATGACCGCTGCAACTGTGCATTCGGGAAGCCAGAAATCAGCACTAAAGCAGCGTAAAATATTTCAACTTCCGCGGTTCTGCTCCAGACGCCACTGGGGGAGCTTACAACGCGCCTCCCCAGACCACCTATGTACTTAGATTTGCCGGACCCCCAACTAGTGGCTGCGCAACTAATATTCATTACTGGTTGGAAAAATCGGAGATTGAATTGGCAAAGAAAGGAATGTGGTGTTATTGCGTCAGCAATATTACGGATGCATTTATAGTTCTAACGATTACGTGCAGGAATCTTAATTCGGCGTGGGATGCGCAAAACATAGTCCCGGAAATGTGCAACAGAACACCTTCTAACCGCCACATTTTCAATCTAATGGATTTATAGCAAACGATTTAATAATGGTAAGTGAACAAAACCCTTTGTAGACGAGACTTCCGGTGGAGCATCGTGAATGACTGGTGTGTATTTCGCTTGGAAGGGTTTGTCCCTTTAAACCCTCTCCAAACTCGTGTACGAACTTGTCTTTCGAATTGTAGGTGGATGAACTTTTTAGACGGCGTTTCATCCAGCTAGCTACTACACTGAATGACTTTTTTTTTTTTGAAACTCCAAACGCAAACGCGTTGGAGCGAAGATGAAACCGAATCCTTTCGGTGTCGGAGTTGGGTTTCTTCTTTTTGGCCCAGATCGTAAATAGTGGGCGACACTGACAGTTGGAAAGACCATTACGCCATGCGGACGAATGCGAAATGGCTACTAGAAAAAAATATAAGAAAGAAAAAAAATTATGTCTCATATTCGCCAAAACCATCTGGCGGTAGACGGTGGCTGCTAGGATGGTGGTTGAGATCCATGTGCAGATGGGGGAAGGGGAGGGGAGAGTTTGGGGGGA
>JAHWFP010245819.1:0-13740 GCA_023313725.1 Lithobius niger | reverse complement strand
TGGGGGAAGGGGAGGGGAGAGTTTGGGGGGATGTGGGGGAAGGTTATGAGGGCGGGTTGCTATTACAGGGTCCTCTTCTTTCTCCTGCGTTCGTTCGTTCATCAAGTAGTACGGTGCCCCATGTTTTTGATTTCCTTTCCGATATTTTTTTGGGAGTGGGGAGGGGGGGGGGGGGGAGAATGTGAAGGGGAGCAGTAGTAGTATGTTCATTTTTACTGCTTTTTTTAACTTTAAATTGAAGCGTTTTAAAGTCAGCTTATTGTTCCAATTCGACACCTCATTCATGATTTCCTGTAAACGTGTTGGAAAGGTTGGCTAATTTGAAACCTAAGTTATATTTCCTCTCTATTTTGTTTTTGTTCGAAACCAAGAATTCCCTGCAGATAATCAGAATAGACGTTTGTTTTGATGAACCCGAAGCAGCGTGAAATTTGCTGCCTTCGAATGAATGAATCCTGTTTTTATGTTATACAACCTAAAGTTGCTAAGGAAAGACTACACAATGCAGTTTCTATCTGGGTATTAAAGTGGCACTATCACCGATTGAAAGCAGACGGAATCTGGCAACATCTAGCGCTATGTAGGCTAGTACTATCTCTCGCACCAAGCGAAGGAATGCATAACGGCATTTCTTTTAACGAACCAACCAAACCACGACATCCTTAATTGCTGAGTGAAAATTTGGTTCTTTCCTCGTGCACCTGGGAGCAAGCTATAAAGGTTAACAATATCACTGCCGCTAGATGGCGCCATGGTATTTTCGTTTGCATTTCAAACGGTGATAGTGCGACTTAAAATTTTTCGAATCCGTTGCCAACCGAAATTAAACTTGTTACTGGGAGGAAATCGTTCAAGAAACACGTGTTTAAGCGGTTATTAGATTAAAACCCTATGACCTTACCAATGCTAATTACTGGTTTTTTCCCCCCTATATTCTAAGAAAATGTTTATTTTTTTTTTAGATACCACCCTTACCCAGACTCGATCATCTGCCCTTGTGGTGTGAGGTTCGTTTTTTGACAATGCTTTAAACTGTACCGAAATAAACTCAACTCAACGGTGCCTAGCTTATATTAAATTAGTGCGCATCTTAAATAGGTGCACACAAAATCACACACTAAGAATAGATCAAATTCGGTATGACTTAAACTTCATTGAGACGTATTAACTAGGATTCGAACCAGCTAGCTATACTTCCCCAACCAAGGTCACAACTAAAACTTTCTGAACCTACCATGAAAGTTACATTATAATTGTCCAGTAGTCCAATGAAAAGGAGAAATGTTGCCGTCGTTAATGGAGGATGAATAAATATACCTGTAAGTAAAGGCACGGATAAACAGTTAAATCAGGAGAAAAAAATATGTTTCTATATTTTCTCCTGGTTGAATTTATGTGCACAAATTGCTAAATAAACAAACGAACGCTTGTCGTAGCAGTCGGGTGCAGCAATAAAGGGGCGGTATGCGACCACGTGAATTTTTTCGTCAAATGGAAGGGTTTGTCGAGTCGCAGTCGGGTCCTTTAAAGGAACCCCCGGCCTTCCTTATAACAGTTCGCGCTGGTCGCCTTTTGCGCAAATACGAAAATCAAGGTCATCTGAGATAGTAGTTGCGTTGAAGAACGTAGTACTGTCTCATTTGGCATTGTGCCTAATAGATGAACCAGCATGAACGCATTAATCGTGTCGTCACAAACCGGATTGATTCACGTATTTTAACATCACAATTTATAATTTTCTAGGCTAGTGTCTTATAATAATTTTGCTTCGGCTTATTACTGCGGCATTACGCTTTTAGATTTTTGATTTTACGGTAATTATTAGCAAATCAGTATATGCACACACAGATGAAACGTCATAGTTACTATAAGCGCGCAATGCATCATATAGTTACGGATCGTTCGTTAATAAAGTTCCATTATATTCAACAGAAAACTTCCTAGACGCCACATTTTAAAACGGATTTTTAGCTAGGGAAAGACTAACGGTAAGGAAATAGACCTTTGGGGCTGTACTTGATGTGGAGGATCGAGAAAAATGGCGCTGGGAGGTATATCCCTTTAAGTAAGCTGTACTGGGAAGTGAGCAACGACTCTGTTCGTCTTTCCATCGACTTTTTCAACCCCAGAACGGTACCAGATAGAAAGAGACAAACTGTTTTCGCCGTTAGATTCAGCGTCCAAAAGTTACTTTTAAAATCAGTCTTTGCGGTGATTCCTCTTTAAATGGTAATTAAACCAAAACTAAGTAAAGAAAAAAAATGAAAAGCCAAATAAATTTTCTTGGGGGGTGGGGGTGGGGGGGGGCATAATGGGGCCTTGCCTTACTTAAAACTGTGCCATATGAAATACTTCATAATGGCACAATTTTAATTCGGGCATGAGCCAATTTGGCGCCTGCCCCCCACAAATTATTTATTTGACTTTACAGTTTGCCGAAGAAACAAGTGGCTGCAGCGACTACCTAGTCACAACCGGTCTTCTGCCAGTTCCGCCATTACCAGTGATGAGACGCACACCTCTATCATGCATTTGCAACAAACAGCTTTCTCTATTACATACTCAAAAAGTGGTAACCATCAAAATTGCCTGCTAAAAATGTGTTGAGCTTTTAAGCTTGTTTCCATTTTAGGCATAATTGTCAGCTTTTATGCCTATTTTTTACCTACAGCTTTAATTTCGTAAGTAGCTGCTAACATAGATTTGGATTGTATAGTAAGCCTATTCATTTTTACAACACGGTGTGGCTCCGGGCACACAGTTACAGTGTTGCAACGTAAGTGCACGTAGCCTGTATAGATCAGTGGTAGTAGGGAAGTGACGGAAGAGACGCTGTTGATGAAGCCAGTAGCGGCAACTTGACGTTGCCATGGTAACGTGATTTTGGCCCAATTTTTATTTTTAGGCCTAATTTTGTTAACTGTAGTTTTAATTTCATAAGTAGCAGATAGGCCTAATGGAGAATTTGGTTCGACGGTAAGCCTATCATTCATGCAACAATGCGACGAGACTATTTTAAACGAAGCTAAAATCCTTTTGTTTTCACGGGTGTATTTTATCCTTAGGATTTGAATTCGACGATTAAATGTTATTATTTAATTTATTTACGTTGAAGAAGTCTATTAGAAAAATCTATTAAATCTATTAAAAAATAAGGCAAAAATAAACGTCACGTAATTTATGGACGCTTCCTGGAAGCTGAGTGTATTCCTGATCTTATCTTGAATTCGGCGCTAAAGACAAGTCCAGTCTTTAAATTGCCGAATGTCTGTCGAGTTTAATTCGACCTTTGGTTTCTTGTTTTGTGTTTAAGATTGGTCCGACCGCTCCAAGTTTTAAAAACCAACTTCTATTTTGAGTCTGCATCTGCCTGGTTCGCTTCCATTTCCCCTTCGCCATGAAAAACCACTCTTTCCTTTTCCTCAGCTGCAACCCGTTGTTTTTATACTAACATTCCTTCCACCCTAACCGAAACCTTTTCATTTTTTTTTGTTCATCCGTTATTTTTTATAAAAGTTTTTTTCATCTTTTTTTTTAACTCGAGCAGTGCTTACGCTTAAGGTTGCATGAACCAGCGGTTGAGATTTCTCTTGGCGTATAAAAAAATGAAAGCTGCTACATCAGTCGGCGCTGATTTAAATTAATTATCTGCCTTTTTTGATATCATCGTTACGACTGCTTAGTGAAAGAGTTCATGAAAATGGATACGAATGTCAAGGTTTTAATGGAACGTAATAGTAAACATTTTGTTTGCCCTTTAGTTATTTATTTATTTATGCGCTTTTTAATTAATAATTCGCAATCTATTTAATGACTTTATTCAGTTAGGAGTACATGTATCATCAAAATAGCGTAAAGCCTGAGCTGTGTGTGCATTGAACAGCATACAATTTATTAAACATTCGATTAACTCATTAAGGTGTTTTCTTACTTCAAAACTGTAGTTAAAGGTACATGCATCCATGTTGGTTTTCCTGTACGACTTAGTTTTGCGATATTAGTTCAAACGTATGTAAATATTGCAAACGCTCAACGCGTCGCACAACATAACGGAAGGCTTTACGTGCCTTTAATTATATGACGTAGTTGTTTGTTTACCATTTTCAAATAATTTTATTTTTATGTTCCCCTCAGTAATAGTATCCCATTGTGGTATTTCATTTTGTATACTTGGAATTACAAACGCAACATACGCAGGCAACTTTTCTAAATCGAGTTCCTCCAGTTGGGCATGTTTCACGCGTCGCATTACCATTCCCTAAAATTTTAGTTTGATAGTTTGGTAGTTTAGTTTGATAACATCATAACAGTTGTGAGTCACAATTGAAAGCCTATAAAGGGTTCTTAAAAGTTAGTAGCTTATTTTCAGAAAAAAAAATTCCTGCGTAGATTTCTCATTTGTATTAAAAAAGTGCGTCAAAAATTAATTAAGTGGTTCTCGGGAGCGCACGCTTGGGTTTTTTCTTAGCGCATGAAACGTTTTTTATGACATTGTCTAAAAAAAAAAGTATCGATCACGCTTCAGCACTTTCAGCAAACATTACCTGGAGCCGATGACCACAACAGCTCTTAGCGCCATTCACATGATCGCTTCGAAACTAATCTTAGGGTCGTTCGGAGAGTCATGTCAAAACTAAAAACTTGGATCTAAAAAATGACTTTTATCAAATGTGTCACTTTTGCACGCTCATCCTGGCATTAAAACAGAGATATTGTACTCCACAACAAAATGTAAGCTACTAATGTTTCTTTATTAGTTCTTAAATTTAATTTTTTGTCTATTCTGTAGATTTGTAAAATTCATTATTGAAATATTGATAATAATTATGGTAATAATATATATTAATAAAGGTTCAGTTGCGAAGCCACAGGCCAGAAAAGGACCACATTTGATGACTGAAAACCTGCCCACAAAAGGAGGGATATAAGAAAAAAAGTTAACAAAGGAAGTGATCTACCCAGTTGGCGAGAGCTTCTCGCTCATTCATGTTATCGTATTGACTTGAAATTTGAAATTTGGTGGGGGGGGGGGGCCCAAAAGAATGATACCAGAACGCATATTTTTTAAGGCTTTTGTTAAGTAACAAAAAAAAGAGTCTTAGAAATCCTAAAAATCACACTTACTACAGTGTAATAAATACCAACACAAATTGCTGTAAATAATATCTACCCCAAAACGCTACATGTTAAGGACTCCCGCCAAGCTTTTCGGCAGTTGTGACATTGTTACTTCAGTCCAGCTTCTGGCTGTCACAAATAACACACTCCAAACCGATCGACAGGCCAAACACCGGTTTATTACCGTTCAGAGCACCCTTCCCGTATCCCTACATCCTTCCAACTGCACCGAAGCAGAGAGTGGCGCTCGGCTAGGAGGGTCAGCTGCCCCAGAGGCGCGCATCCTTACACGGTGTGAAGTCGTGATATCAAACGCCAAGCTCTTTCGCCAAGCTAATCCCACCGAGTAATAGTTCGAAGGTTAAATGAAATATATGAAAATTGCTTACTGTGCAATTTTCAATTATTTCATTTAACGTTCGAAGTCTTAGTCGGTGGGATAAGTTTGGCGAAAGGGCTTGGCGTTTGATATCACGACTTCACACGGCCTTAACAAGTTTTGTTTTAGGGGTAGATATCAGATGTTATCGTGTATCATCTGTGCGGGTGGCACACTAGCGTGTGTCAAGAGAAAGGCTTATTTTTCAATTTAGCTTTAGTCCAGTGAAGTTGGAGGTAAAAGTTACTGAAGAGAAAAACAAGAAAACAAGAAAAATATTAATGCCTGAGTACTGAGTAGGGTACCAACTTTAAAATTGTTAATAACTACACCAAAAATTTGAAGAAAAAAAAATAAAAATCAATTTATCTCAGAATTCTTTAAACTAAAAACAATAAAAAAAATTAAGGCCATTCGTTAATTATTTATCGTTTCGAAAAAAAAATTCACAAATTCCTTCGAGCCGGATTTGAACCAGCGACCTATGGATGCCAGCATACTATCACAACTACAGTCCACCGCTCTACCAACTGAGCTATCGAAGGAACTGGACACAAAGCACGTCTTAGCCTACTTTATTGCTTTGGTCCATAAGTCAAGCCAAGCCTTGCCTTGAGGCTTATTTCTCGTTAAGCTACAAATTGGAGCAAGTCTAAGCGCGCCAAAGGTTTGCCGAATATTTCTTCGCACTGTGAGACTAATATTTAGAAAATTTTACAGGATCTGGCGTATTGGGAGCAAGAAGTAAAACGGTTAACTATCAGATAATTTTTATTCTGACATCCTCGCAACAGCAAAGTATTTTAAATTTGATATGGCCTTTGCTTATATTACGCGTTTTAATTCTACTTTTGATGTATTTACCGTAACGTTCGTGAATATATGATAAACACCAATTAAGCCAAAAAAAAATAATGACAGATAAATATAGGAACCCTAAAAATTATTCGTCTTTTGTGAAAAAAAAAAAAAAATACAGGTCAGAGAAAATGGATTATTTAAGGGACAACTCAGAAATTCTCAGATTTGTTTTTTTTTTGGGGGGGGGGGGGCCGAAGGGCTTGAGAAAAACAAGAACGCTAAACATTTTTTTGCTGCCTTTCAAAATTTTAAAGTTGAAAGTTACGAGGCAAACTTGTTAAGTACTTATTATGGGAATTTACCCCAAAAAACTCGTCGTAGTGCTTTGGACAAGCTACAAAGAAACACGAAAATTATTTCAGCCCTATAAATATGAATGTTTGCACAACTGTCTGCTGATTATGATAATCGGGATTATGTATTCCTTTCTCAAATGTATGCAACACGTGGTCGTAGTAGTAGCGTCATACTTTAGCTTCGTCCTTTTCGATCGCAGAACTGGCTGCACAATGCAACCGAGACCAACACACTGATGGTGCCTACCTTTTAAAACAGCAGTCGTTAAAAAGTTTTGCACCAGCAGTGTGTTCGCCCTGTTAGCTTTGTGCCGCCAGTTCTGCGATCGAATAGGATGGAAGACTACCCAGTAGCCCTCTCCTTCGAAGACAGGATTATTTCTGAGACTACTTTCAGATACTCTATGGGTAGGCTATTCGGGTTTGTAACTTTCCGTACAAGATACTTCCCTTTCCAAAAATGCTTAAGTCAGGTTCAGAAATTTGACTCCAACCCAGTTTGAATGAAAGCTTCCATAGGTTCTGCGGGCATGACGGGGTTGAAAATCCCCCACCCCCCAAAACAAAAATCCTCCCAAAAATCGTAGAGATACCATTGCATGGTTACATCTCATACAGGCTATGCAGTCGTCCATTTCTGGTGGTGTTGATGTGAATAAAGGCAGCAAATACAGTGTCCAAACGTACGCTGTTGGTGAAAAAGAAACTTTAGCGGCTTGAAAGGTAATTGTAGTTTGGGGGCTTTATTATTAAAGGTTCGTACTAAAAAAAAGCGGTCATTCAAAGAGAGAACCAACATTTATTTTAGGACGTGTTAATAAAAAAAAAAACACTGTTTGAATAAAAAGAGAGCAGGTGACGTCCACGGGATGCTAACGGCTATATTTAAGAGTAAATTTACATTGGTATTAAATATACTAATAAAAATAGTAACGTAAAATAGCAATAAGAATGTTAATAAAATGGTAATAAAAATGGCTAATAAAATTATAACTTTGGTTTGTTAATAATGGTGGTAATAATTTGTGCATTAATTTATTATAGATAATTAATTATTATTATTAATTTTTCTTTGATGCACCCAAACTTTGCATCTGTTGTACAAGTTGACATTTTTAATTCTTGTGATGTTTTTTAGTTACTTTTTCTGTATGGTAGCCAACACGCCACACGCTAGCATTAGCTCTTGCGGGGTGAGGGCACATACGGTGTTTTGTACTGTTTTCCTGATTCAACAAACCAATTCTTTCTCTCTCTCTTAAGGAAAAATGCATAATCAACTCTTTTGAAGATTAATCACACTGCCGCAAACGTGGGACTTTTTAAGAAAAGCAGTTAACTCGTTGTGATTTTGCATTCAGGGCCGTAGGAAGGGTAAGGCGAACAAGGGGCCCGCCTAGGTCGCCGCTTTGCTGGGGGCGCCACGTCGAATTCCTGCCAACCGTGTAGCTTTGGAAGTGGATGGTAAAGCACAAATATAGTATTTTTTAACGGATTGTGTTGCATCAAAGTTCACAACGATGAAAGAGACGTGCTTGCTTGGACTTGATTTAGTGCTCGCTGCACAATTTCCGGATATTTTGTTAGGTGATTATTCGTTTTTTCCCTGAATAATCAGAAAACTGAAAACTGAAATAAAAAAAAAAGGTTTATAGAGAGGCACTTCAGTATACTTGCTTCTTGCTTTTAAAGGGATGCTTGCACCCGAAAATTTCGAAAATTTGTGAAAAAAACGGTTTTTCTTTTACTCTGGTTTAAATAGTTATACTGAAATGTTTATTTCCAGATTGTTCTAGCGAAATATATTACTCTCATCTCTTCATCACCTTATTTTATTTATTTTTTGATCAGTTGACAAGCACAAATTAATACGGAATCCCATAGTTCAATAAAAAAAGACACATTTTTTTTATTTGTTAATGTTCATTGTCTTCAACTGCTTAAATACCTAGTACAGGTCTCTCTAATTTACTAGTAGTAGTTACTATTTAGTTATGTAAGACTCACTATAATATCCGAGAATTTTTTTCTTGATATAGGTAGTCGGTGGAAGAGGAAGGGGGATGGGCGCCGCTCAGTTGGCTCGCCTTGGGCGTCAAGGGGGCTAGCTACGGCCCTGTTTGCATTCGTTTAAAGATGTTTACATAGGATGCCGAAACTGGGTCTCCATGGCCAGCGAATTCCATTTGTTTGACATATATTGTTTAACTGGTTATTAGATCAAACCTCTTTCAGCTTAGGAATGTAGTTCATTGTTATAAGTGTTGGATTCAACCAATGAGTCTTGATGGCTATTTTTGCGTACGTTGCGCCCACTTTACATAGGCGTCCCCCCCCCCCCCCACCCGCACACACAAACGTTCCTCCCTTCTACGCAGGTCCTTCTCGGCAGTACCAAGATGATTTCTTTCTCTTTTTTTTTCATTTTTTATATACTGGATAATTATTCTCATAAACAATTACTTTCTGGTTTTAGACTGTAAACATTGAACAAGTGGCGTCCAATTTAGCCAGTAGAAGAAAAGCATAAGCAGAAAGACTTGTATTGGGTTGGGAGGGAGAGGGGAGGGGGTCTAAAAGAGGGCGTTGGAGGAGGGGGAGGTGAGGAGAAGGTCTAGGTGCGTGGGAGAGGGCGGAAGAAGGGCCGGATGAAGGGAAAGAACCTCCCTCCATCCCTTAGTATTGCTCATCCTCCTTTTTATCTCCCTGCACGTGGCCATTAATGACAACCCCCTCCCCCAACCCAGCTTCCTATTTCCTGAACGAACGAACGAACGGTCGTTGCGAGATCTGATTGCAGGAAAGTGCGATATGATGGAAATTTCACTGCCGGTAAAATTTACAATTTTGTGTGCAAATCTCAATTTTATATGCAGGCTGAAGTTCGAAAATTTATTGAAAATATAAAACTGAACTTGAGAATATACGTTCATTGTCTAATGGCAGTTAACCAATGGAAATCCAGTAAACGGCTGCCACCCACCAGCCAATCAAGCCTCTTTAACACCGTTTAAACGAGTACCGGGTTTGTTATCAGATTATATTGCCGGCTTCGTCCATCGGCGATTGGAAAGTGTATGTTTATATATATATGCACGTGTTAAATGCTGCCTATGGACGTTTCCGTGTCAGTATGGCTCAGCGCTAGGACCTCGGTCTTTGGTTTCAAAGGTCGTGAGTTCGATTCCCGGCTCAGGCAGACTGACATATAAGTCCGAAAGGCAACGTAAATACCGTCTGTATTTATTTAACTCTTGTTGAGCCTTTGGCTTTCCGTCTTTAGTTCATCTTGTTGTTACACTCAACTTGTCCCGATATCCTGGCCTCCTCCACATAACGAAAGTATGAAAGAACTATACATTTGGCAGGCCTAAACCAATTTCTAAACGTATACGACGTGCCTGATAGTCAAATGACGCATTATTTACTTTCCAGCAATGCATGTTTAATCTTTGGATACCATGGTGACAGAAGATCAGCCAGCATTTGCTTTCCACCCAAGCGAGTTTTAGGCCGCTTTCGTTTCGTTTCGCCGTTACTATGCGAAGCATGGCGGTAGAGAGTACCTCAGTACGTAAAATATTATTCACCCAAAACCAAAACTGGTATAAAAAGCCGCCAAGTTTCCAAAAAGGATCGGCTTTTGAAGGCAGTGATATCATTTAACCAGGGAAAGGCGCCAAAGTTAATCCTATTACTGAGCCAAGTAATCGCACCGACTAATAGTTCGAAAGTTAAACGAAAACTAGAACATTGCTATATATGCCTACTCGCGGTAGATCTTCGAGTTTTCATTAACTTCCAAAGTATTATTCTGTGCGATATTCTGTGCGAAAATAAAGTAAGGAAGGAACAAATTCGTGCAAAAATCATGGAGTGTTTAACGAGTTCACTTCCTCCCCCTCCTCCTCCCAAACGTCTACCAAGTTTACCTAAAAATGACGGGCTTTCTTTCAAACTATTGTTAGTTAACAACATGCAGTTGCAGTCCATTGAAACTACATTTGTGACGATTTGGTTTCCTTAAAAGGTTCCTGATTAGCTAGGCTTTTTCTTGATGCAACTAATAACCATAAAATTGTAACAGCTTCTTCCGTTGTAGCGCAAAATTTTCTGGCCATTAGTGTCACCTGAGCGCTATTTGATAGCTCATGAGAGAAAATTGCGCCGTTCCCAAGTAACGTTGATTTGTTGGCTAACGGTTGGCCCAACATTATACTGACAATGGTTAACTTTTTGGGCCATCCTTTTGCACCCAATGGTGGACCCAACATTATTTTGTCCCGCGGCGTTGGGGAAGTGTTTATAACCCGACCCAGCTGACACTAAATAGCCACCGTTGGTACAAAACAATTGGCATAACTCCATCATGACAATGTTGGGTCATGGTCAAATCAACCCCTGAATACATTTATTTTTCTAAGGAAGAAGAAACGTGATGACCGTTGATCAGGATTTAACCCGGTACCTCTCGCCCTTCAGCCACGTCTATACCCATTATACCAACTGAGATGCTTGTACATCAAACTTTATAGACAATGTGCAGAAGACAAAAAAATGCAGCGAGAGTGGAAGTTTTCATCATAACAAAATTTAATGAATGTTTCTGAAGTTTGCACAAAACTGAGTGGTGTAGTTTGATGGAGCATAGGTTACAAGAAATATAAATAACTAGTGGAGTCACTCGCTTCGCTCGCTCATTCCGCGTCGTCTCACTGCTGGCCGCTGCGTTCCGAGCGCAGCTACTATCTCAGCGGGCCTGGCTGCTACTCTTATAATTTGCCGTTCCGTCGGTAGATGGCGGAGATGGCATCATATGTCCTGCTTGCTGCTGCTCTGCAGATGCAGATGACTGCGTTGCGGATCTTGTGTAATTATATATATAGATTTTGTGCAGTATAAAAAAGTAAGGTTAAGACACACGCCAGTGTGTCGCCCGACAAGATTCAACAGGCGTTAACGTACCGTACAGTACATCCTATCCTTAAACCTTTTACAGCTGAGGCAGTTTATCTTTTGAAAAATAACAATGCAACAGAGGCGCATAAAAGTCACTATATTAGTGACACAGCTTATTGTTTGTCGTTGAAAAAATGTGTGAATAACGTTGATGTTCGCATAATTGCTAGTGACGAGCTAATATCAAAAAATAAATTTTTCCATGCGGTGAATAAAGCTAACCTTTTGCATATAGCTACAATTTAACTATACCACATACCTTCTTCCGGTTTGAGAGTTAAAGGAAACGCAAATTCAACTTACCAATCAATCTCAACACTAATTGTGATCGCTAAGAAAATAGGAAACAACTTAATGATAATAAAGTCCTGACATCCTTAAACAAATAGAAATCAACTGTAACGTATTCTGCTTAGTATATTAACATCCTAGATGGGATTTTTTGGTATTATGATACAAACTACTCAACAAAAGTAGGTGTCAACAGGTAAGTGGCCCAGTAAATACGCGCGAAAATGTGTTAGCTATTCATCGATCTACTCAAGCACCGTTTTACGACGATTTAAGCTACTGAAATTAATTTTCTGTTGGCCAAGATCTCTTAAAAATATTCATTCCAACAATCGCGTACCCCAGGAAAAAAGAAAACTGGATGACAATATCAAGTGATTTATTGGTCTATGCCGATTTTTGAAAAGTAGTCAGTATCGGCCAAGAAAGATAGCGGTTCCGGTACCGGTTCCGATACCACGGAACCGTACTCAGAACCGGAATCGGTATCGGAATCGGTACACCACTAGTTGCTGCAGACATAGGGCCTTAGGGCTTCCTCAGGCAGAGACCGGAAGCGGTTAAATGCTCGCTAAAACCTTTTGAACCCTTCGTGAAACAGAAAATAAAAGTTGATCCGAAAATGCTTTATGTTAAACAAAAGTATGGTTATAAGAAACGTATAGCCCTACTTTTGAAACACTGGTCCATTGATAAGTGTTTTTTGTCCCACTTTTTGTCTGATCGATTCCTCGGACTGAAAGAAACATTCGCGCTTGCGGCCTCGAACGATATTTCCGTCGTTGGAGTCTGTCAAGGAAAAAGTTTGTCAAAAACCGCTTATCAGCGTACCATTACTGCCGAACAATATGATAATTTCTATTCTTTTTAGTGGATATGACGACGAATAAGTTAGCCAAATAAATTGTGATGAAGCGGCTAACAAAGATGCGAAGATTCGACTAATTGCTACATTCATTTAAGTTATCTTACATGAAGTTGTGTTGTTTGCAAACTTGAATTGTGAATAAAATCCAAGATTAGCACTTTGCAACAACACTACAAATCACAATTAAAGGAGAACGAGTTTACAATCACGAACAAAAACGTCAATGTCTCGTAAAAAAAGGGTTGTGTGATTGAAGTTTTACTTTGCTAGTTAAAATGTACACGGATCATAAGAATTTAGGATTTTTAATTTAAATAATCAAATGTACAAGTGCTGTAAGTGCTGTTGTGCCTTAAGAATAATTATTTCGTAAGCAAAAACGAATTTACGAATTAAATCATTCTTAAAGCACAACAGCACTTAAACAGATGCAATTTTCTCAACTGTACGTTTGATTATTTAAATAAAAAAAAGTCCTAAATTTTTATCCGTCTACATTTTAACCAGTAAAGTAACACCCTATAACCCTTTCAGTCATATAGCCGTTCCTTAACAGCATACTTGACCTTTTGGTTTGTAATCCGTGTACCTTTTTTTGCGTATACTGGCTAAGGATAATGCTGGTGGAAAACTATTTTTAGATGTATCAAAAAGTCTTTATTGTAAAACACTTGTTTAAACCAGGTACTGAACTTTAAAAGTATATAGGCAGGAATAGTGGGCCAGCCTACTTACCCGGCCCACTTTTGAAGAATGGGTTAGCAACGTAGAAAGCATTGTTGTAAGTGGTTGATACGAGACTTAGCAGCCGACTTTACGACAATAAAACAAGGGGCTACAGCGACTATCTAGTCGCATTGGTCTTCTGTACAGTTCCTCCACTTCCAATGCTAAGGCGCACACCTCTATCATGCACTACAACAGCTATCTCTATTATATAATCTAAAAACAGTAACCATCAGAATTGC